>VOPJ01001719.1:0-18580 GCA_014673585.1 Semibalanus balanoides | reverse complement strand
CACTCTGGCCGCCTGAGGGGGCGCTCTGGCCGCCTGAGGGGGCACTCTGGCCGCCTGAGGGGGGCACTCTGCTGACCTGAGGGGTCCTTAACATTTTGAAAAAAAATGCTGAAATGGGGGCACCCTCAAAATATAGTGGACCAAATCCGTCGAGTTTTCAGATTTGGGTATAGGTACTAGGTAGGGGCACCACTGCAATTGATGGCCCCCTCCTTGAAGATTTTCTGGATCCGTCACTGAGCAGAGGAAGACAGGGCAGGACATGGAAAGCAAGGGCAAAACAGGGCAGGGCAGGGCAGGGCTGGCCCTATGAGGCCTGCCGACTAAGAAAGGCAATTTTCAGAACGACATGGAATAAAAGGCCTGGAAAATATCGTCTCTAACCTTGTGATTGGGCGCAAATTGACCCAAGTAGTCATCGCATCCTAAAACCCAAATCAAACCATCTGAGACCCCTCACAGACTACCAGACTCTTTACAGCCTACACAATGGCCCTCTCCAACCAGCCTGGGAAGCCTGGCAACAGCCACTCGAGCCGACCGATGGCCCCTTCAGCCGGACCAAGGGCCCCTCAAGCCGACCGATGATCCCTGAAGCCAACCAAGGGCTCCATAGTCGACCGAGGACCCCTCAGGCCCATCAGACCAACCGAGGCCCCTCAGGCCGGCAGTGGAACTGTCGTCCCTCAGACCGAACAATGGCACCTCGGGCCAAGTGGGACCGCCACAGGCGGACGGCAGACTCGAGGACCTCAAGTCGACAGGGTGTCCCCTTCAGGCCCTTGGGGGTCCGCTCAGGCTGACCAAGGGCTCGTCAGGTCAATAAAATAAGACTCCGTCCGACTTGGGTTACCTTGACCTTGGGGTTATCTGCAGACGCCGTGGCCACTGCCACCCCCCCCCCCCCCCCCCGGCCTATATCTCAGGGAACGGCTGCACCGATTGTGTTCCAATTTGGTGTGTGTTTAGGGACCCATCAGCCGCCGCTTTTCCACATGTAAGGGGTGCTTCTGCACGTGCGCACGTGCACACCCGTATTATATATCTCATTAACGGCTGAACCGATTGTGTTCAAATTTGGTGTGTGGTTAGAGATCTCTCAGCCGCCACTTTTCCACAAGTCAGGGATGGGTGTCTCTGCACGTGCACACGTGCGCGTCTTTTTTCTATCTCAGAAACTACTTGCCTGATTGATTTAAAATTCACCATACATTTCCTTCGCGCTCGGTCAGTCATCGCCAACTATACGGCGCTTTACTGGTTTTAGGAAAACTTTTGAAATTTAATGAGGCAATCCCAGCTGTGCCGAAAATATTCGCGAAAAACATGAGGAGTGGACGAAAACAACCACCCTGAAACTTCTGAGTTAGGACGTATAGCATGTACCCAAGTATAACGTGGATACGTATAAGACGTATCCACGTATAAGACGTATCCATCTCTATATTGTAAATCACATTGCACATCACAAAGGTTTTAATTGTCAAGGCAAAAAAAGTAATATCTAGTCATCGGAGGTCACAACCTTAGTGAAAACCATAAATGTCATCTGTGAATATCTGTACAATGTGCTTCTGAACAATTAACACTCGGAAATTGCACCAGCTGCATAATACGCCAGTTGCGTTTGTCGTAACCTTGAGAAAAAGGGCAACTCATGGGTCACGGAGTCATCGGGAGAAGAGTTTTTTCCTGTTCTGAAAATGTGTCAAATTATTATGTTCTGTCCTAATTGAGCGTATTTGAGTATTTGAGTAAAAGTATGAGTACAAGTATTTGAGCGGCGGCGGCGGCGGTCACGCGGTGGCAGCAGGAGCAGGCAGCAGCAGCAGCAGCAGCAGCAGCAGCAGCAGTTAAGTCAAGTTTTTGTATTCACGTTAATCCGCTTGCGCGGCTTTTCATTAACGTCATGTCACATTATAAAAAAAAAAAAAAAACACATTGTTCAATGGGTATTTTACTTACATAACCAGACAACACAATGCTTCACACATTCCCATGCCAAATAATTGTGCATATAGGTAGCGCACATCAAGTCGACTTGGTTCGCAGTAAGTATGTTCTCTAAGCGCTGCTTTAAAATAGGTTGCGTTGCCGCCGTAGGCTGCACAAAACTGGTTGTATGCTTCGACACCACTATAAACTAGCTGCCTCCTGCAGCAGCATCAGCAGCAGCAGCAGCAGCAGCAGCGGCAGAGTAGATTGATTACCGTGTAACGTTAACACCGTTCGGCGATCGGATAACATCAACACTCCCGCTGGTCTGCCTGCCTGAATGTATCAACAAACGGGAGAGACGAGCCGTCCCCGACTCTGCACAGCTCCCTCCAGTCAGTCTCAGTTGGCTGCTCCTGCCCCCGACTGGCCGCGCTGCTCCTGTCTGCCTGTCTGTCTGTCTTGGCCGCCGATCTCACAGTGCCCACACAGACCAGTGCCACCACAGACCCAGTGCCCACACAGACCAGTGCAGGCACCGTGCAACTCTCATGAAGCGCCCTAGACCCGACAGTGACGGAGAGCGTCGCTGGCTCCTCTGTTTTCCCTGTGTGAAGTGAGCCGGTGCAGTGGATGGGTTGCTGTGCTGTCTCCGTCTGCAGCAGAGAATCTCTGCAGGGATGTCGTCTCTCGTGTGGTGGACCGTGGTAGCGGCCTGTGTCTCTGTGCAGTGTAGCTCTGCTCTGGTGGGCCACTCTGACCCGGACAGCAGCGGCAGCAGCAGTGGCGGGGGCTCCGCGGGAGACAGTCAGCTATTAGCTGCCATCGATAAGAAGCACCCGGGCCGCTGCTGAGGCAGTCATGGACGTCCTGAGCATCAGATTGGACTCGATGAAGACGGAGCTGGCAGCGCAGCTGGAGAGCTTCGCAGACGGATCTGCAGTCCCAGCTGGATCTGCTCGAGACGCGACTCATGACACGGATGCGGCGAGTCGAGTCGCAGCTGGACGGGTGTGACGTCGCAAGTTACGTCACAGGTGCGTGATGTGCAGACAGCGTTAACCACGCAGCATACGGACCTCACAGTGCGACTGCAAGACGCCCAGACGCAGATCGAGAGCCAGGTGATGGTGGCATCGGACAGCTTGTTCTCTCGCCTCGTGGACATGCAGGCGCAGATGTTGACGGTGTTGTTGACTCCTCGTGATTGTAGCGATCTACCGGGTTCAGCAGCCAGTGGCTTGTACCTCCTCTGGCCAAGTCTGGATCGCGCTGTGCCCGCATACTGCGACCTGGACGAGGACGGTGGAAACTGGACCGTCATCCAGCGCCGTGCAGATATTAGACCTCGGCAGAGCTTCAACCTCGGCTGGGAGGCGTATGATCGTGGCTTCGGCGCTCTGCTTGGCGAGTTCTGGTGGGGGAACGAGAATCTCTACCAGTTGACGACGATCCAAGGACGCCACTACGAACTCTGGGTCGAGCTTGAAAACCCGGATGGGGAGAAAAGACTTGCCATGTACCACACGTTCCGCGTGTCTTCGGCGTCCGACGGCTACCGTCTGACTGTTGCTGGGTATTCTGGAGACGCCGGAGACAGCCTAGCAGCAGGCTCAGGCCAAAGGTTCTCCACCGAGGACCGTGACCGGGACGAGAGTGAAGACAACTGCGCGGCACTGTGGGAGTCGGGGTGGTGGTACGGTGCATGTCCTCACAGCAATCCGAACGGTCCCTACTTGTCTGACGTCAACTCGACCAGTCTGTATGGAGCGATGTGGCCGGCGTGGCAAGAGGCGTCGTCCCTGAAGGTGGTGGAAATGAAGATCAGGCCTACCGAATCGCCAGTTACCGGGATTGTGAAGGAACCTTAGTAGACGTACTACTACAAATAGTATATTACAAAACTAAGGTTCTCATGCACTATAAGGGGATTTTGAAGGAACTTTAGAGTAGACGACAGACGTTACTAAGGTTTCGTGATTGGGCCAGGACTACCTAACCCACCTTTTTTTTTATGTCATTTTTGGATGGTTGAAAATGCAAGCAAAATGAAATAAACATTAATTTGTTTGCTACGACACAGTGTAGTGTTACTTTTCCGGGAAAAATGTATCTGAATTTGTTCTAGTATTTATAAAATAACTATGTTATATTTTACTTAATGTATATTCTTGCACTCTGACTTGGTTCGTTACGAGATTGGGCGAGCTGTTTAGTTAAAGAATGATCCAAGTTCGCTGAAGGTTAGTCTGAGCAGCTCAGTTCACAACATTTGTTTTTATCCCTTGCGGGCTGGCGCCTAATTATATAGATGCGTTTAGCCCTGCGTATGGGGCAATTATGATTTCCCCTAAATTGATCCGGAAAATGTGTGTGGAGAAAGACCCGGCGCGAAAAAAAAAAAATATTATTAAAAAGACAATCTCGAGAAACATTAAAAATTACTTTGTATTGTATTTTTTAAACTTCAGTGGTCAACATTTGAGGGTCACCAAGAGGTCATTCAAATTGTCGGAATTCGTTCAAAATTTAAGAAGGCTGCTCCAGAAACCCCTAATAATCAGGAACTGTGATAGTCCAGGAACAAACAGAAAAAAGACAAAATATAAGGTCATGAAAAAAAATGCAAATCGCTAATTGAGTGACCATAGTCCATATCTTTTTTGCCAAGGTCATAGTTATCCTGCGAGTTACTGGGGGCTGTTTTCCGCCCCGTTTTCCGTTCAATGTGCTCATGTATGAGACCTTGATGTATATCCTTTTATGCCGTCTGTGTGAGCTAAAATGTCGCCGAATACGTCTGCAGACACCTCACGGTTATGGAGAAAGTGTTTATGACCCTTGGCAAACGGCATAACATACCACGCTCATCGCAATATTCTGTCTGCCAATATACAACCATGCTAAGATTCTACCAACACTTCTCGAAACTGGCTAATGCAACCCTAGCACGCTCATTTTTTGACAAACTTTGATATGTGTTTTGTCAAGAATCAAAGACAAATAGGACAGCTTAAGCAGCAAAATATATATGCGCATTTATTTTGGGGATCGCTGTAATAATATAGATATCGCTTCAGAAAGTCTGTCAAAATGTCCCCACCAACGCTGAGTCAGCATTGCAGAGCATTGTACTGCTGCATTGTCAGCATTGCATAGCATTGACTGACTCATCTACCGGAAGATAATGCCGTGTTTTATTCCATGCATAGTCGGACGATATAGCATCCATTTTGCGCCGTCATACTGCACCAGCTTGAAGCGTTCTCACGGCAGCGCCACCGTTCCCGTCTCTCTCTCTCTCTCTCTCTCTCTCTCTCTCTCTCTCTCTCTCTCTCCTCATTCATCCTCTCATCCTCTCTCTTCCTTTTTCTTTCCGTCTCTCTCTCATCTCTCTCATCACTCTCCTCTCTCTTCCTGTCCTCTTCCCTCTTCGTCTCTCTCCCTCCCGCTCCTCCATCTCGTCTTTCCGGAGGCACGACTTTGGTTTTGACTCGACGCAGGTACTCTCTGAACCCCCGAACGTTCACACCGTGCAGCAATGAGCTACAAAATATCGTGATCAATGGATATCAAAGATTTGCTGAGGTCTACAAAGCACAAGAGCGAGAATTTCTCCACCAGTTCCTGTAGCCGTGAGGATTTGGTCGGCGACAATTGCCAGAAGCGGTCTCAGTCGAGATGGCGTGGACGGAAACGCGTGCTGGCTGGGAGATAGGAGGTGGTTGAATGGAAAGGTGTGTATAGCTGCCGTTGGACTAACCTAATTTCCACCACCTTTTCTGGTTCATGACTGGGATGCATAGAGATGGCGCGGAAGTCCGGGAAGGATCACTAATTCTCTAATACACTTCACCGCAACGCCAGGGGTCAAAGGTCAGGTCGTTTCGTGAACTATTCCGATTATACACTCAGTACGGCAATTTACGAATTGCTTCCTAACAGATACATATGCATTATCACATCTGCACATCAGACCAAGTTCTTACAGAATCTCATGTTTTTTATCCGCATTTTTCCTGGATGAACCTAGGTGCAATAGCTGGCGCTCGTGACAACTCTTTGGCAAGGTAAGCTCGCAAGGCTATCTAAGGTCACCAAGGATTTCTTCTTTTACGGCTTCTCGATAGTAACTACAGCTCGTGTGTGTGCGTGTGTGGATGTGCTGCATTGTCTTATTTGCATAGGCGTGCCACTCATTATTTCCTCGAGCTTGCGGCGCCATAATACCTCGAAGCCTGCGGCGCCATTCAACCCAATCAATCAATCCTATACCATCGCTCATTCGAAAATTATATTTACGCATGAGGGTGTGAGTAAGTGGTATTAATTATTATTATAGAGACGTACCTACATTTTGATACCATGTGTTCGACTCCTCAGACGCAATTCCCGCGCCCCATATCATAAACATGGCCCTACATGGGTCACCAATGACCTGGACCTTTCGGTCAAATTTGAACGTTGACCTTCTCAGGACAACCCATCAATTGATTTCGAGAAAGTGCTCTTGTCACATCGTTTCTTCAATCTCTAACAAACAAACGATAGTGTTAATAAAATATAACTCAACCTCAAACATTAGATATATTCCGCTTTTGTTGCTGAAGAATTGGCCATCCGTGAACCATATACACTGACAACTCATGAACTGGTAAACTATTGACCTTAAGCATATATAACAAAGTGGGGCAGTGCGTCTAATGAGCGGACACCGAAACACACTCACCAATGGGAAAGGCAAAAAATAACTAGTGTGAACGCATTAATCACTATGGGAGACTAGCAAGTCACATAGTGGGATTCTTCATGGATCAGCTCATGAAAAGTACACGCTACATCGGCACCTTAAGCCGGTATTGAAACTCGCTAATTCATGTGGATGAAAACGATGAACGAGGAAAAAACTCTCCTTCCACCAGCAAAATGGGCAAATCCACTTAAGCTCAATCATCTTACAAAAGTCAGGGACATCTACTTCGATAAGACTCTCAAGATATCTAGCCAAAAATATACTCCATCACTAAAAAATTTGCATCGAAGCGTATTACAACAATCAATCTCAAGAATATACTCATGGTACACCATAAAGAATCACATCTTCTACAAAAAAAAATCATAAAAATATCTCAAGTCACTTACGTAACAATCAAACAAACGACAATATATGGAACATCAATCGTTCATACAACATCACATAATATACACAGAGACATCATACCTCATAGGAGCAGATAAAAAGAATAGACATCACAACAATCACTACCAGCATCCAAGAGTAACTACAGACAAAAAAAAAAAACAAGAACATAATAAGCACCATCACGGAGATAAATAACTCTCAAAATAACAAGGAAAGAGTAATCCCACACTACAAGAATCAAATAATCAATTTACGAAAAATCATCTCTCTCATGCATCTCATCTCCAATCTCAGCATAACGATTCACAAATCAACGTGGCACTCTCCTCTCCAAGACAGACAGAGAATAAGAAAATTAAAAAAAAAAAAAAGAACCGTCACCGCCTCTCCCCAATCCACATGGCGGAATTATCTCTCGGCGAGGGGGGGGGGGGGAGGGGGGTGGGAGGCGGGAGGGGGAGGGCGAGGGGGGAGCGGGAGGGGGGGGTGAGGGGGTGGGGAGAGGAGGGAGGGGGGGGGGAGAGGGGAGGGGAGGGAGGGAGGGAGAGGGGAGGGGAGAGGGAGGGGAGAGAGGGTGGGGGGGGGAGGGGGGGGACGGGGGAGGAAGTGGGGTGGGGGGGGGGGGGTGGTCGGAGGAGGGAGGGGAGGGGGGGGAGGGAGGGTGGCAGGGGGGGGGAGGAGGCTGGGGAAGGAGAGGGGGGGGGGGCATATAATCTATCCTTTTCTATTTTCTTTTTGTGTCAAAAATATATCCCATTTTTCCTCTACGCGGATATGGGCCGGTCGTCATATTTAAGTATTCGAGCTGAAGAAATTAAGCTTTTTGGGAAGAAAAACGCAAAAGCGCAATATTACGTAGCATATAGCACATTTACTATACTCATTGCAAAGGTTTAAAACATTTCGTCATCAGTTGCCATACTTAGGGAGCTATATTACTCACTCAAAAACAAAGATATTGCCTTGAAACTGTGATTGAGTATTTTTCATACTCAATCACAGTTTTGAAAATAATCATACGTAATCATAACGTTTGTCTCATATCAACTCTCACGAGCGTCGCCGATTTTTTTTTAGTGGGGGTCGGAAGAAATGACGAAAAAGATTACCCCATTTTTCCCTGTGTGAACTTGAGCCTTTGCTGCATTTTTAATGCAGATTTGCATGTGAGTGCTTAAGTGATTAAGCGCCGCGAATCAGTGCGACTTTTTTACAGGTTTGCCTGATAAAACCCACAAAAAGGCGGTGGGCCTTGTAGAGGTAAATAACCCAAACACATGCTATTCATTCAATTCAGCGTTACGATGAACCGAAGACGGTGACAATGGATTAGTTATGACGATGGCCACCGATGTGACGCTGCGAAGCGGAGTGATTTTTTGTATTTTAGGTCGTGTAAAGCGACATTTTTATGTTGGAACCAGACTGTGATTGGAGCCAAGCTTGTAACGACACTTGTTTGCTTTTTTTTTTCCTTCACCAATTACTTCTGTATCGAGCCTGGTTTAAACATATCGTAATTTGGTAATAGATAGAAAAACATAATTAAATGAAGATCAGCTTTATTTTCATACACTTAGACTCGATAGTAAAATCACAAATTGGACGGTGAGGGAGTGAGGCAGTCCAAGCACTAGAAAAAATCAAATAGCTAACGCAAACGAGACCATACATGTGATAATAAAGGAACTGTTACCTAACAATATTAAACCAAAAACCGTAAACAAATCAAGAACTGGATGATATAATTACAACAAAAATAGATTCAAAGCAGCAAGAGGATCGAATGGCGAACTTGCTTAATCACCAGAGCGGCATTATAGATGGTATCCCGCTTTGAATCTGGAGCAGCCTGGTGGGAAGATGACACACTGCATAAGCGGAGTACATGGTATGATAAAATGAGCAAACACAAACACCACCACCAAAACCCACTAATATAGCTTCATCAAAATCAGCAACTTGAGGATAGCGACTGCTAGGAGTGGCTTCCACGGGTACATGATATTATTATAACTTCAACGTGCTTGTTTACGATTCGTGGTCGCGTCTTTTTTCCGGTTCACGTCTATACGTTGTGTCGTCTTATTTTCGAAACTCTACAAGCATTAACTAAAGCTCTACAAATATTAGGACGTTGCAGCAGTGTTTTAAAGGTCGGGTGCAAACTAAATGGGTGCCCACTAAATTCTTATCCGATTGGGTCTGGGACTGGGGTATTGCTTTTTCGACTTTTCATAGTCTGGTGGCATTGGTTTGGACATTTTTTTGAAGTCATGTCGCATTTAACGTTATTATTTTATTTGAACAACCAATGATGTATTCAGAGTCGATATATTCAGCGTAAATAATGTTAATAAAATGATATATTAGGACACCTAAACATTAAGTTTTAGACAATTATAAACATGAGAAAATAAATTATTGGTAAGTAGGGTAACCAAAAAGAGTATGGCGAAAGATTAAAAAAAATCCGAATCATTTCCAATTCAAAGTCTGATCCTAGTATGATAAATCTTGACCCAGGAAAAAACCGTGTTTCGAATATGAGTCAAAAGCCAGCCAATCACAGGTGCGTCGGGAGAGTATATATTTCATCGAAGTTAAATAGCAATGCAAGTAAAAACATAATGTTTGACGATTATGATTGCAAATATTGTGAAAATAATCATCTGCTTGATATGGAAGGGCCGGACCGGGCATGGCCCTCAAAATTATTAATTTGAATGGGTCTGGTCCGGGTCTTGGCTTGGTGTTCATGGGCTTTGGCTGGGCTGGGCTTGGGGTTTAGGCACCCATTGAAAACTATGCTTGAAAGTTAATATTTTAGGAAGAGAGTGGGCCCTGGGAGAGTGGGCCCATTGACTGCCGAGGAGATCCTATGCCAGACACTTAATTTAATTAGTTTTCTTATTTTCCAAATTTGTTTAGGCAATTACAAAACTTGTGTTATGCCGTGAAGTGACGATACATTTTCCTTCTTTTTATTTTTGTTCTCTGTGGATAGCTGTATTTTGACTATTTTATAGGCAATGTTTACGACTAATTTGTCTACGTAATCGTGACTTGTCATTTTGCGTTACGATAAAACTCTCCCATCAAATTGTTAAAATCTCCAGTCTTCTCCTAAGATCCTTCTTTCTCACGTTTAGTGCAGGGACCACACGGGTCATACTTGTTTTGAATCCCCCTTCCGATTCCTGCGGGGGGCATTTTCCCGTGATGCCCCCTGGACCCGCCAGTGGTCACTGCTCCCGTCACAACTTATCAGCACCATGCGCGACGGAGGCTGCTTGACACACAGACGGCCGGCTCCCACAACTGGCCAGCTCCCACACAGATAGCAGACATGGTACCCACACGTGCCCCACATCTGCCCGTATATAATGCTGAGGCGTGTGCAGCTCTACCTATAACCACTCCACCGACGGTACCCACTTCGAGAGCTCGGCTTTAAGGTAAGATTCATGTGGATGGTAAGGCAACTTCAGCACTCGCTGGTTTACTTGCTGGTTGTGGTTTTCTCCTCGCATGCATTTTACGGGATACAACATCTATAGGTTATGTATTGAGCTTCTCTTGTTTCATGCCATTTGTGATATTATTCACTTCATTTTCACAGTCTCTTTTAAATAGCTTCTTTTAGAGTCAGAAAGCGACTTCAAGGACTTCATGTCAGCAATCGGAAAGTTTAGCTGGTTCTAGTGATATCGGAGTGGACAGTTTCTGTATTATGTTGTAAGATGTGTCCCAATAACAGCGCTTGCGTATACATATTGAATTTCCCTTTCCCCCGTCACGCTCATAAACTTTTCTCTGACGCTTACCGCCCCCCACTCAGATCAACAAATTTTCGCTCTACTCCCCCTTTCCGTGTTCAATAACTTTTCGCTGGCAGCGACCACTCTGCCTCCCTCGATCCCGTCCTCTCTAATGTCAGAGGCGTTGCGTAGCCCAGCAATCTGCATACAACCACTCAGTATCTGGTGCACTTCACATCAAGTTTGAGCCATAAGTCGTGTGGTAAATAGGACACTGTCAGCATTTATGTATAAAAAAATGATGCCTTGGCTGAGGTAGCACAGCAGTAATCAGAATAGCTACCCATTCAACTAGTTACACTGTTTCAATATTTGTATTATGTATTATTGAAAAATATTTGTATACTTATTATGAGAAATACGTTGCGTTTCAATAACTCCGCTCGTTTTACAGTAACCCGCGCCACACTGGCAGGTGTTTGAACACCTCCCTGCGGTTTTATCGAGATGTCGAAAAACGGCGGCGCGTAGCGCCGCCAAGTTTTGTATAGCTTATCATTGATCCTTTCCGCAAATTTTGCAAAAATTCAAGTTTCGTGTCGGATTAGGTCAGATCACCAGGTCAAGTCAGGTGACCCCACCTCCCAAAAAGTTTGCGGTCGTGACATGACCACAGTTTCTAAAGGAACGATATCAAACTTGTATAATTGCAAGCCATCAATATCTACAAAATGTGAATATCAAATTTTGATATTGGTGACCAAAGGTCAGGTCAATTTTGTGACCTCCCATTGTAAGTCAACGGAGAAATAGTAAAATGCTTTATTTTTCGATATTGCGTCCCATTTGTTCGTGGGGTAATGTTATCATAAAAAATTATTAATGTATGATCCAAAGTTGAAAAATTTTGTTCAATAACCCCTACAGGGTCATCTGAGGTCATCCGAGGTCACCAACACCTTTTCATCAATAACTCTGGACATGATGCAGATAGAGAAGTGCAACTTTCACCAATGTGTTTGTCTCGTTGCGACACGTCTCCTAATATGCAACATGACCTATTTGGGTCACCACTTGACCTTTACCTGAGGTAATTTAAGTTGACCTAACATAGTACAAAATAACAAATTATAATGCGCTTTGACGAGGAAAGACGATGGCGTAAATAGTTTTGCGTTAGCTTTATTAGGTATGAAGCTATTTCTTATTTTTTACTTAAATGACCTCTATTGACCTGAGGTCAAATTTGAGGACAACCAAGTCGATTGCAAATTGCAATGGCTTACGATTGCTTGTTATGGTTTGTTTCCAGATAGCAAAGTTTCCGAGATATTTGGGGGTTTCTGGAGCGATGTCCTAAAACTTGACAATTTGACCTTCCATGATCTCTAGCGACCTGAGTTTTGAAGTGAACGAAAAAATATGAAGTAATTTCGAAAATAATTTTTGACGACGGTTCGGACATTTTGTATGCGTGCCATAGAAAGGTAGAAGGGGGATGTTCAAATACCCCCCCCCCCCCGCAGTCGGGCGCGAGAAATGCAGAGGCCAGGCGCGGGTTAACCGACAACGCCGTAATGACTTCACCTACATTGTATGTATAACGATGTTAAATTGCCGCTGTTGTAATGACACTTAGTATCTGTGCGTGATCGCGTCTGTATTACCAAACACCTCCGTTGGTTTGCCTCAGGTTTTGGTGTCCAACATCTTCACTGCAGAGATGTTGTCACTGCTGCTGCTATGCGCGGCGGCCGCCGGAGCCGCCTCGGCACAGCCGAGTATCACCACCTACAACCACGGCAAGGCGGCCATGGCCGGAGAGCTCATCTTCGAGGACAACTTCGACGAGCTCGACCTCGAGACCTGGCAGCACGAGCTGACACTCTGGGGCGGCGGGGTGAGTAGAAGTTGAAGCCATCTGGGCAGATTTCAGGATGTGACAGCGAGTTGTGATTAAACAACACTTAATTATTACATGGAGGGTGAAAGGCAGAGTGCGAACAAAAATCCACAAACTAGACCAAATAATGTTCGGCCAGCTATATTGAATAAAAAGGCATTACATTATAAATGTTTGCCGCGAATATTCAACATTCATGTCTAAAGCATAGGTTTGAGAGAGCTTCAAGTGGATTGCAGTCATTCTCGTCTGAAATTATGTCATCAACTCCCGCAGAACAACGAGTTTGAGGGCTACAACAACAACCGGACCAACAGCTTCGTCCGCGACGGCGTGCTGTTCATGAAGCCGACGCTGACAGCCGATAGAATCGGCGAGGATGCTCTCTACTCCGGCACCCTGGATATGAACGGAGGCGCTCCCTACGACCAGTCAGTATACGTACACATACACACACACACACACACATCGTACACACTCAGTCAGAAGTCAGAGACGGTACCCCGCTTTATCGTCAGTCAGAGCGGCACAGATACTCGAACTGTATCTGTGGCCATCGTATCATATACAGTGTGGCCACTTTCTTGAAATGACGAACAAGGATTGAGCAAGTCGATTATTATCTCACTGTTCAGTGCCATGTCACTAGTGACATTTGTGAACTCTGAACATGTGAAACAGTGAGCACCGCCACAGCCGAGTTAACGTTTTGTTATGCTAATGAACGCCTTGCCTTGTATTCTGACTTCCGTCTCAGGTAGCACCTGCCACGGAACATGTCTGCGTTTAATGTAAACGCCGCACCTTGTTTTCCGCATCCCTCCAGGTGCAACTGCCCGGCTGAACTAAATGTTCTGCAGTTACTGTACGCCTGCCCTTGTTTCCCGACCTCCGTCCAGGTGCACCTGCCCGCTAAACATCGGCTGGGCGTTAATGTAACGCCTGCCTTGTTTCCGCTCCGTCCAGGTGCACCTGCCCGCTAAACTATGGTTACGTTAATGTAACGCCTGCCTTGTTTCTGCTCCGTCCAGATGCACCTGCCCGCTGAACTATGGCTGTGTGCGTCAGGGCAACTCGGAGAACATCCTCAACCCCATCATGTCGGCGGCCATGCGTACGCCGCTCTCCTTCAGCTTCACCTACGGCCGCGTGGAGACCAGGGCCAAGATGCCCGCCGGAGACTGGATCTGGCCAGGTGAGGCCGAATGGGGACTGGATCTGGTTAGGTGAGGTCAGGGACACTATCAGAGACCAGGGACGTAGCCAAGGGAGGGGCCACGAAGGTCATGCCCCCCCTCCCCCTGATCAAAACAAATTTACACTAGATAAAATATGACTAGTGCTAACCCGTCCTCTCCGCTGGGCGATTACAGATCGAGTGGTGGTGCAGGCCAGTCATGAGCAATTAGGGTTTGATAACCCCTACTACCCGTGGCACACCCGTCGTACCTATAATACGTTTGTGTACCCCTGCCATGCACTCGACCGATACGCACAGCCGCACACCAGCGCCACCTATAGCATATTCGTTGAAGTTGAAGTTAGACACTTCGTTCCGCTTATGAGATGGCGGTGACATCGGTGATTCATTGTGTCGTGTGCTTTTTTTAACACAGACTTTATCTTAACTTGTAGGAGGACAGTTTGATGTTGGGAAATGTAGGGAGCAGATTAATATATACACATGTTGTCATGCAATCTGCAAAATGAATTTCTTTGATACCATTTAATGCCTATGTGCCGAAACTAAATAACTAATATTATGGATGGAAAAATGATCGTAACCATGTCAAATATTTATATTTTAATAAAAATAGCCAGAAATATAAGCAAACAAGCTTCGGCATTACGCCATTATCAAGTTTGACAAAAAACATATTTTCAAATACACGCACACTCGCATCCTCTTCAACCTCTTGAAGAGGATACTTTTGACTTTTGACAACATATTGTCAAATAAATATGAAAGGTTATTTGACACTAAATAACCTTTCATATTTATGATACGTATAAGAAAAATTGTCTTGGCGAACACACGGACAGACAGAAGAAAAGACTTTCTTTAAATAGTAAGTTAGATTATCTGACGCCCCGATATTCCCCCCTCTTGTCAACAACATATGGCTGAGGAGCGAAATTGGATTATACAACCAACGTCCCCCCTCCCTCCTCCTGAGAAAAATCCTGGATACGTGCCTGTCAGAGACTAATAAATGGAGGTCAAAGGTGATGTCATAGACGTCTTGGCAATGAAGCGATGCATGACTGCGTGGTGGTTCATTTGTTACTTGTACAATGGCGAGTGTTGTGAGATAATTGTATTTGTATATTGGCAACATATTGAAATGTCTACACTAAGTATTTGAAACGTTCCGAATAAGTGTGCCGTATTGTCACTGTATCTAGGTGAGCGTTGCTCCCAGGCTCGGCTGACCGCTGTGCTGGCTGGCTGGTGTGTTGGCAGCCATCTGGATGATGCCCGTCCGGGAGGTATACGGCAACTGGCCGACGTCTGGAGAGATCGACATTGTCGAGAGCCGCGGTAACCGCGACCTGCTGCGAACCTCCGACAACGTGCAGATCGGTGAGAGAACAGGCACAGGCGAGGCACAGACAGATCGGTGAGAAATGGCACAGGCGAGGCACAGACAGATCGCTGAGAGAACAGGCGCAGGCGAGGCACAGACAGATCGGTGAAAAATGGCACAGGCGAGGCAAAGACAGATCGCTGAGAACCGGCACAGGCGAGGCACAGACAGATCAGTGAGAAATGGCACAGGCGAGACACAGACAGATCGGTGAGAAATGGCACAGGCGAGGCACATACAGATCGCTGAGAAATGGCACAGGCGAGGCACAGACAGATCGCTGAGAAATGGCACAGGCGAGGCACAGATAGATCGGTGAGAAATGGCACAGGCGAGGCACAGATCGGTGAGAAATGGCACAGGCGAGGCACATACAGATCGGTGAGAAATGGGACAGGCGAGGCACAGACAGATCGGTGAGAACCGGCACAGGTGGCAGGTGTTCTCTGCACTGGCTGCTGCGAAGACCGGTTAAACAGAACAGGGTCATATTGTCAGGCTCACATGGCTATGTCTGGGTGTGTGCAGTTCGCGATGAGTCCTCCAGAGGTGAGTAACCGAGTCAGTGACATACTCGCACGATTAGTCCCACAAAATGATAAACAGAACAGGTTCTATTGTCAGGCTCACATGGCCATAATGTCTTGGTGTGCTGCAGTTCGGCACCCCCCCCCCGGCATGCAGTCCTCCACGAGGTGAAAGGTAACCGAGTCCGTCCACGTCTGCAGCAGGTGACATACTCGCACGAATTAGTCCCACAACAAGGACGTGAATATTTGCCTCCCGTTAACAGTACTGCTCAATGAAGTCCTGGCATACAGAACACGCCGGATTTTTGTGTGTCTTCGGCCGGCCCCGCAGGTCGGGACCGCCCCCACCATGCATCCTGCCAGGCCCGGTGCGCTTACCGACTTCCAGTCTAACCCACTTTGTTGCTCATCTCTCTCTCTCAGCGGCTCCAGATACACTGCACCCCATCCGCCCCGAGCACGGTCGGGTCCACCCACTCTTGCACTGGCCTCACACCCACGCTCGCCCGACTCCAGCCTCCTCAAACGCATTCTGTTCCCCTAGTCTCCTCTCCTCAGTCCCAGCGCCGGCCAGGTCCTGGTCCCCCACCTGTCACTGCCAGGTGCCGACTTCCAGTCTAACCATTTGTTCTCTCTCTCTCTCTCAGGTGCCGAGCAGGTCGGGTCCATCATGCACTGGGGTGCCGACTTCCAGTCTAACCATTTGTTCTCTCTCTCTCTCTCAGGTGCCGAGCAGGTCGGGTCCACCATGCACTGGGGTGCCGACTTCAAATCTAACCAGTGGCCTCGTACTCACTACGAGCTCAACGATGAGGCCGGCTTCGACGCTGACTTCCACGTCTACGAAGTGGAGTGGACCCCCGGTATGTAGCCTTTCTGCTTGGCATCGGATTTTGTTGTGTATTCCTGCTGGCTCATATTTAAATGCAACTGATGTCACGGTGATACAAATATCAACAGGATGTCATCAACATCTGACCATTCTGTCCACTGACCACGTCATCAACTTCTGACCACTTCGTCACCTGAGCACGTCATCAACATCTGACCACTTTGTCACCTGACCACGTCATCGTCCATCAACATCTGACCACTTCGTCACCTGACCACGTCATCAACATCTGACCACTTTGTCACCTGACCACGTCATCAACATCTGACCACTTCGTCACCTGACCACGTCATCAACATCTGACCACTTCGTCACCTGACCGCGTTGCAGAGGGCATCACGTTCAAGGTGGACGGCGCTGAGATCGGTAATGTGAGCCCACCCGACGCGGGGAGCTCTCTACGGAGCCTGCGGCGAGTTCGACCAGGCAACCTGGAGGGAAAACCCGTGGCAGGGACGCTCCAAGATGGCGCCCTTCGATCAGGATGTAAGAAAATTGAACGCTAAAACGCCTCTTCGTCACACTTTTACCTTATCCTTCAAACGAACAAATCCAATTGTTTTGTGTCCGTTACCTTAATTAGTATGAATTACTTTTTATCATTTGGATGATTTTATTGTAGAGTGATTTTATTTATTCATTACTTTAGTCATTATTTTATTTATTATCATTTATTTCTTGTATAATTATAATGACTTGATATAAGTGATGTTGAAAGCTTGTCTGTTTCATTAATGCATTTTTTACTAAAATAATACCTTTAGCATGTTATGTATCACCTTCCCGCAATGTTTAACAATTATGAATATTTCTTGTGACTCGTCACTCACTATTTCTTAGTCGTTTCCTAGAGCCGTAGTGTCTCAACTCTTGACCATCATCACCGACTTACCGCTGACACCAATATGTCTGCCATCCGCAGTTCTACCTCAAGTTCAACCTGGCTGTGGGCGGCACTGGCGTCGCCGGCTCTGGCACCTTCTTCGAGGACGTGTACGTCAACGGCAACGGCCCGAAGCCGTGGAACAACACCTCCCCGACGGCGTACCGTGACTTCTGGGAGGGCCGCGATCAGTGGCTGTCCTCCTGGAGCGGTGATGACACCGCCATGCAAGTCGACTATATCCGCGTCTACGCTCTGTGAGAGACCAGCTCGAGGAATCGGTCTGACCACCATCACTCAAGGACACCACAGCTGGCATCGACAGCGCCGGCGTTAGTTGCTCTTACGATAGAGTTGCAATCAAAACCGTTCTGTCAGAATAATGTCAGTGAGTAGCTGAATACACATTTCACCATGGCGTGCTTTCTAGTATGTTCCTTTCGTTCTCACTCGGCATATAACAGAAGGTCAAAGCTGTCAACAGATATCTGAGAGATAATCGGAAAAGGATTTTGGTGCTATATGCACTATGCAGTGTGGTGATGGTTACTGAATATAAGCATTGCAAAAATGATCGCCAGTCAGCAGTCGCCAACCATTGGTGGAAGATTTCAATAAGTGATCACCAGTCGCCAACCATCGGAGGAGGCCTTAGCCGGGGGGGGGGGGTTCAAGTTGTGACGTAGACGTGACGTCACCATTGCAGGAGAATCCCGCTCTCCAATGATAAGGCAATGCATAGTGACACGAACGTTACCCCCTTTTATTGGTGTATCAAAGATAGATGAACATAAGTTTTTATGCTCAATGGAAAGCTCGTCTCTTCAATATTTCTGGCATGGTATCCGATTTTACATGAGGCTTTCCAATCGTCCACAACACTACGGCGCGTTCCGGCGGGGCCGACCCCGCCGGCCGAGCCGCCACGGCGCAAGCTTGAGACTG
>VOPJ01001718.1:0-18574 GCA_014673585.1 Semibalanus balanoides | reverse complement strand
AATTCGAAATTTGACCTTTGGTCAAGGTCATTTGGTGACCCAGGTAAGTCATGCTGCAAATGGGGCGATGCATCCTGACGAGGCAAACACAGTAGTATCGGTTGTACATACGTCTCTATCTTCATTATATCAAGCGTTATTGGCAAAAAAGTCCTGATGACCTCATATGACCTTAGCTGACATTGCAGAGGTCACCAAGCAATACTTGCAGCTAACTTGATTCTGAAAGAATTGGCCTGATCTAATGCATATTCTCTGATAAGGAAAGCATTTTGATGTTTTCCATGGACTTAAAATGGAGAGGTCATGAAACTGACCTTGACCTTAGGTCACCGATATACAAATCCTAGATGTACAAATTGTAGGTGCGCAATCTTATGACTATAAAATCCTGTAAGTTTCAAACTCATCGGAAAAACACTGTGGCTTTGGCACAACCACAAACATTTTTTTGTAAGGTTACTTGACGTGACCTGGTGACCTGACCTGAGATGACCCAAGGTCAAAATGTCCACACAATGCGGGTAATTGATGCCCAAACAGCTGTGAAAATTAGTAGCGCCGCTGTTTCACCACCATTTAAAAAAACTCGGGGGTCAAAATGACCCCCACCCACCAGGGCGAGGGTCAACAAAAACTTCAGGAGAATAGTAGGTACATACGTGTGGATGACTTCAGTAAGCAATGCTTAGCCATGCTGCTTTCCTGTAGCTTCACTGAGTAGCTCAGCCATAAAAACATGAACAATCATGACATTTATATCCCTGGCCGCCTTATTTCCAAGTAACTGCTCCTTTGTTTAAGTCTGAGTACCTACTCCACATCCGAGCACTCTGTCTCGGCCAGTTTCGTTCTCCTTCCACTAGCCGGGCGGACATTGAAGGAGCTGAAACAGTTCCAGTGTGGTGCGCTCTACAGGCGCGGATCCAGGGGGCGCGAGGGTATGCGCCTCCCCCCCCCCTGAGTCGAGTCGAGCGACGCATAGCGCGCGCCCCCTCCCACACGCGAAAATCCTTGGAAATCTTGCGCGCCCCTTGTCTGTCGATGTTTACGACAAATCCGCTCACCTCCGACAGAACCAGCCCGACTTTCGCGGCGCACGCGCCTGCGGGGCCGCCGGAAGGTCCACTCTCCGGAGGCACGCGCCGTCCACCAACCGTGCGCCGCGAATGACGTCGCGAAGCGGCGCCATTATGCAGAGGCGCGGCGTGCAGTCGGTACGCCACTCGCCGCCGCTGCGCCACTACCGCCGCCGCTGCGCCATCGCCGCCGCCAGCCAGCCAGCAAAAGTGAAACCGAAATGACGCCGCGCGCTCGACAATTAGGATTTCGAGACGTGCAAGGAAAGTGGTGGCGGCGCCGGCCAGTCTGAGAGGAGGCTAGGGAGGTGCGCTGGCGGTGGTGTTGGTGGCGCCGCGGAGCCGGGCGGTTCACAAACGGCCAATTACGGTCGGCGTGAAGGGACGGGACGCTCGGTCGGCGCTGGCTCCTGGTCACGTCATACACAGATTAGATAACAGGTCGCCGACTGGAGGGAGGGGTCATGGGCAGTGAGAGTGAATGCACGCGTGTTATCGCACTGTCAGCGCCTTCGGGGAACATAGGTATGCAAGGTTGGAGTCAGGGAGGAAGATGAATTACTGCTGTTGATGTTTACGGTTATTTGAATTTCTTGGTGTAATGCTTCTATGAATAATTAATTTGCTTTAATTGATATTAATTAATACCTATAATGATGAAATAAAACATTAATGTATTGTTTATATGAGACTTAATTACATCTTGTCTAAACAATAATGAAGATGTAACATGGGGAGGGCGGGCGGACTAGCTAAGGAATGACGTAACTTTTTAGTGGCAACCGGAAACTATCAACAAATGTGTCCAAAGTGTAGTTTCGTGTTTTGTCTCTGATTTACATTCGGATGAATTGTATCTCGGACTATTCTAAATTGGCGTAATTCGAGCCGACATCGAATAACCCGAAACATGTTTCGGGCGACAAAAAATCGCGGAGCAAAGTGGACATCCAAACATATGGGGTAGGGCTACCCCATTCGATCGAAACAATGTTGATTTGTCATACTTATTTCTTCATCTTCCAGGTACTCGTTCAAACTCTTAAATCTGTGTATTGATAAAAGCAATACCATGTATTTGTAAATAACTCTGGCAAACATTCTCTCTATAAACGGCAGCAAAAGGCTATGCTATGTACTTCGAGCGTTTTCCAAAAGCTTATAACTCTATAACAACATCAGCGAACCTTAAGCTATTCGTTTTAAACATATGTAATGCGACCTTCCATGTGAAATGAATGCGACCTTCCATGTGAAATGTAAATACAAGCAATCCCGTGATTAGTGGGGCAAAGCGGACCACCCCTGTCTACTTTGCTACAAACTAAAGTTTCACGTTTGGACAAGCATTTCAGACGACACGCCCAAAATTACGATTGATTGCTTATGGCGCATTTAAAACTATAGAATTGCATTACCAAAACACTTATAGGAATCCACATGTGGGCACAGACACCGCAGCAATCTCGACATTTCCATTACACTCGGGGACGTAGTCAGGATTTGGCCAAGGGGGGTCCCGACCTGATTTTAGGGTCCCTTGGCGCTCAGACGGGCCCCAAATGGAGACGAAGGGCCCTACAAAACGACATTTTGTATAGGCCATTGCTTAGTGAACTAAGTATGAATGACATCTGACATCAATTAGCGCACTGTCTTACAAAATAAAGATTTCTAGCAACGATACCGTGGCGCAGTGAACAGCATTTGCTCAGGCTGGAGTTTTCCAGTGCCGAGCAGGTCCATGCAGTGTCGGGACCCCACACAAAAGTTTAGATTTCTACGGATTAAGGCCACAATATTTTACCAGTAAAACACCTTTCTGGGCGATGACCGAGCTGGCGCGCTCTGGTAAAGCTAAAACAATTTTGAAATACGAAACGGTTCGGGAGGTCATGTGCGCATTGACTGTGTCTCAATAATGAGTAACACATTCAATAGTTTTAACGTGGTTATACACTGGTATGCATAGTTTTAGGAACGTTCAGCTGAATGGAGATGTAAAAAGTAAATGTCGCTTCCCTGGGACAAACTACATACAAACAATAACATCCATTACAGTTAAATATTCACATTTGCATTTATTTTCTGCATTTTATGTGACACATGTGGTCTCAAACTGATCGTGTCTCAAATTTCAATTTAGAAGTGAAATAAATACCGTTGCGGTTTTGGGTGATTTTGGTCCAGTTTCGTCCACTTAGAGTAGACAATTTGTTTTGATAAAACTTCCAACGGCACCGTTTTGGACCATCCCAGATCGAATGGTGAAGAAATCACGCAGATCGGTTCCATGGTCTTGGAGCATGGGCTTACCTGCAACGGTTTTTGGTAGTTTTGGTCCAATTTGGTCCACTAAGAGTGGACCAAACTGCATAAAACTCAAAACAGCACCGTGTTAGACCATTTGGAATCGAATGGTGAAAACAATCAGCCAGATCGGCCCAATGGTTTCGGGGCATGGGCTTGCCCGCTAATCTCGACGATTTTTTACACCCTCTCCTCCAAGAAGCGTGACAACGTCCCTGATTGGTCAATTCAACAAATCGCATGCACTAAATACGTCGCGGTCCTTGGCCAAATTAACTCGCGGAATGCATCACGGTTTTCTGAAGCGTTTATCGATTGATAATGGTTAAACGGTTTTGAATGATTCATGTGTGCTTTGTAGTATATTAAATAATTGCTAGTTGAAAAATAATGGGAAAAATGTATAACTTGTTTAAAAAAAAATCGTGAACACTAAAAAGTTAACGGTCCGCGGCCAAGCTCTACTGCCGATTTAAATCCACTTTTGCAAATACTTGTTGATTGTTCATAGAAGTTTGGTACATATTTGCACGAGATGGAGAGCATGAAACATATTAAATGCCTTCCTGATAAATAACAATGCGTAGGCAGGCTAATCGTCGCTCGAACAGTGAATTCGTTACCAAGTTCATGTGACTTGTGAGTACCGACCGTTATAAGCATGGAATGCCTATCAACTTTAACTTTAAACAGGCACGTAGCCAGGATTTCGTCCGGGGGTCGGCGCCTCGAAAGGACCACTTGCCGAGCGTTGAAACGGCCAAACAAAACGGATGAAAAGGCACATTGCAAGGATATAAAATGCTGTATGACATGGCATATGCCATACCAACTTTGCAACCAGCGACATAAATTTGGGATCAGCTATACCATCTTCGAATATTTGTTAGGCTCAAGACCTGGAACTCTGAAATAAGTTGCGCCGCGCAGTGGCGCGATTTTTTATTCTTATGACCTGGATATGCATTCTCATCAATGCGTCGTATTGCGTATAGTGCGGACCTCTACAAATGTTGTTGGCGTGAACATTTTTTTGTGTTTTTTTTTTTTGGGAGGGGGGCAAAAAGGCATGTTTTCCCTCCCACTCCTTTCGATGGGGGCAGCCTGCCCTCCTATTTTGTTCCTTATTTTGTCATATTAAAATTGAAGTCGCATACCTAGGTACTTAGCGGTATAACAAATGGGAAATTCACACAGCTGAATGAAATAGTCGGCATGTTACATGTATGAGCAGTTACGCCCAACACAAGCTCGTGAACGATCTGAGTACAGATGGGTTTGACTATACGGCCCTGCTCAGGGGTATACCCAGTCGATGGGAACACCGGAGCGCAGCCCCTATCAGCCGTCCGACCGTGTACGGAGGCGTCGTGTCACTTTCAGTGTCACGCTTCGGAAGAGAGAAGCGCTTGCCGGGGAAACTCCATCAAACCCAGGAACCACCGCGCGCCGAGCGAGTCGTTCGGATTGACCTCTGGAGCGCTG
Organism: Semibalanus balanoides; assembly: GCA_014673585.1. Classification (NCBI taxonomy): domain Eukaryota; kingdom Metazoa; phylum Arthropoda; class Thecostraca; order Balanomorpha; family Balanidae; genus Semibalanus; species Semibalanus balanoides. The sequence goes on along the minus strand of VOPJ01001718.1, from coordinate 13,700 downwards.
GGTCGCTGAAGCGGCCGGATGCCGACCGCGAGCGAGGCCCGAGTTTCACAAGCGGCCGCGGCGGAAACGCCTGCCGAGGAGGATGCGCCGGATTCGTCTGTTTGTCACGCTGTGAGAGGGTTTGGAAAATATTAGTAGGCACGCTGATGGCTGTAGGCACTTGGAGGATAGTGTGGACAGGAGACTGCGTTGTTTGGAAGAGAGAAGAGGGGAGACAACATAAAAGCTTGGAAGAGGTGAGCTCCTGGAAAAACCATGACCGAGCAATTACCCCTATACGAGAATGTAATAACCATCTTCACCGAATCTCCAGCCATGATCATTGCGCAGCCGAAGAGTGTCGTTTGCTCAAGGCCGTTCTGAGCGGCTTTGTCCGTTCTGCGGCGGCAGTTAACGGGGTCAGAGGGCCGCGTGTCGGCGCGGGCCGCGGTCGGTCGCCGCTGTCGGTCGTGACCAGTCGAAAAAGGCGTCCAATCGACCCAGCTCCGGCCGAGCAAACCACCGCCACCGCTAAACCAGCAGCGGCCTTCCCGCCGACACACTCACACACGGACACACGGACACACGGACACACTCACACACGGACACACTCACACACGGACACACGGAAACACGGACACACGGACACACGGACACACGGACACACGCACACACGCACACACGCACACACTCACACACGGACACACGGACACAAGGACACAACGGACACACGGACACACGGATACACGGACGCACACGCACACGCACACGCACACGCACACGCACACGCACACGCACACAAACAAACAAACAAACAAACACACACACACACAAACACACACACACACACACACAGCGGTCCAGCAGGCACGCGCGGCGGGTGGCGCGGTACGTGCGCCGCTGCATGTCACAGAAGCGCCGGCTGGCGGACGCCGTGCTCCCACGCGCTGCGGGCGCAGATGGAGGAGTTCAGGCGTCCGTAACGTCATCACCGAAACGGGAAACAGTACAGTCGGCGGTGCCTCGAGATGGCGGAGCCGTGTTAGAGGCAGCCTGATGGCCCGATCTGTTTGACAAAGAGAATGTGAATAACACTCATTAGTTCAGCTGCGCCGGGAGATCTATAGTATTAACTGCAGACTGCAGAATACTGCAGAGTGCAGTCCACTAATTCGCCACTTTAATTGCCGCTTACCTCAACCGGGCAAGATAATTATCCCAAACCAAAACAGGTGTTGATTGAGGGCGAGACAACAGAACGCCGCCAACAGAAAAGCGATTACTGAAATAAGTGTTCCAGTGCCCCGATGAACGGGAGCATCGTTACATCTGCTGATGGACAGGAGACCTGCGCCACAGTCGCCACAGCGCCACGGCAGCACGTGATGCCGATAACCACCATTAGACCCCCACAAATCGGAGACTGCTAATCATCGCCACCGTCGGTCGGCAACACGTAACACCGCTAACCATCGTTAGTCGTTACCCGTCGGTCGGCAGCCGGCGCGGCGGCGAAAGTGCTCTGTGCCGGCTAACAGTCGACGGGCCCGCGCCGGTTCCGCGTTACTGTCGAACAATGCCGGTGATAGCGTATCAAACCAGCGGTGACGTGATTGGTATGCTGATGTCGCCATGTGGTACGGTGGGGAGTTAGAAGGCAGGATATGCGGCAGGGAGAGAATATACCTGTGGTTACGGACCAGCCGACTGCCGTAGCCCGGGCCGGAGAGCGCGAGCTGGAGGGAGACGGTGTACGAGATGGTTAGTGATTAGCGGATTACGCAAGTCAGCCCCGGGCAGGAGCTGGGGAGGGAGGGAGTACAAGGAAAGAGCGAGTGGTGCGCCGTTGTGGCGTGCTATTATGATGGAGATTTGATAGCATGGGGTGGCCAGAACAGTGTTCGACTGATAAAGTGAGTGTTGCAACAGGTAGGGTCCGAGCGTGGTAATTATCTTTCATGACTATCAAAAGTAGGCACTTACATACTTCGGACATTGATGAGATTGAATGATAAGACCCGGCACGCGTCCTTCCGTCTTTGTCTCCGGTGACCTTGTCCAGGTCGCGGTCCGTCGGAGACACAGCACAGCCGGCTGTTTCCCGTGTGTGGCGCCGACCGCGCGGTCATAAAACGTCTCTCACGCTGGCGATCTACAGCAGAGATCCGAACAAAAACACCCACCTAGGCACGAACGCCATTACCCGCTGGAAAACGGTAATGTTCTAAGTAAATCCTTGGTTCTGTTTAGAAAACACAGAAAAAGTATGGTTGACTCCCCGCTGAGAACGTATCTTCGTTAGAGCACGATGTGAGGCGGAAGACGCCATTAAGTTCCGTGCCAGCCTCCAAGTGACATGTGTAGTCACACTCCCACATTCGAAGGTAAAGCCGAGCCTTTCAAATTACGCGGATACGCGGAACTGACGTCAATCCATGTGAGCGGCCTTAACACAGCCGAGCTCAATGTTGGGGCCGTCCTTGGCGCACTAGGAACTCATGCTCATAAACAACGCTCCGCGGTGTTACGGCTCATGAGCTCATGAGTTCGTGACGGTCTCATCACAGCAGCAGCGGAAACTGACTCTTCAATCACGTGAATCGTGATTCTCCGCCGCTCGTGTTCCGTATCCCTGACCCATGGTGAGATCACGCCGGTGATTTCTGGTGGTCGTTTCACCTTCGAGGATGCAAGCATCAGATGGGCGCTGTTGTTGTTCGGCTCATTTGCATGGGGTGTTCCATGGTGATCTGTTGTCATAGAGAAAATGCTGCCTATCCCGCGTGGGCGTGCTGCAGCAGGGGGTTTGTGACGTCAGTAGGGGGGTTGTGACGTCAGCAGGGGGGTTGTGAAGTGACGTCAGGCCGCTTGATAGCTCTATGCATGTCTCTGCTAATGTTTTATTTGGGAATGGTGACAGCAGCTCCAGCATATTACAACGTGGAGTTAATTGCGAAAAAGACACATAGCACTCCTCTAAAGCCGAGCTAGTCTGATCTATTAGAGAACACCACAGGTTTTCAAAAGAAAATAACTGAAGAGAAGAAGAGAAAACAAATGTCAGATTTGCGTCCCCTAAGTGATATTGGTCATTGGGTTACGTTCGGTATCCCCAGACTACCAAATGAAATGTGGCTTTATAAGAGTGCGAATAAGCCATATATGTTGTCTGAATACAACAGATATTATTTAGTTCGGACCTGGACTGCTTCCTTAATTGGAGCGTAACTTTCCCTGTGATATCTCAGCACAATGGCCTTCAGCTATAAAAATATACGAGGTAGGTAGTTGTAGACAATTTCATCAATAGTAATTATCAAGAATCTTGTGTTCAAGGGACCATCCTATGTCGCTTGTGGCATTCCCTAAACGTTCGTAAAACTTCGTGCCTGGCTAACTTTCTCGTTTACTGTGCGCTGAACAAGAATGCCCGGATTTATATTGTAGAGATTTTACTTCGGGGCGAGTACAATGCTTCATTTATGTGACCATTATGAGCGTGCTGTCTGCTCTCCATTTAGTTATTGGCTTGTTATCATTTAGATAATAAGCGATAGTTAACTTTTCATTTCAACACATTAATGCAAAAAATAATGGCACGAAAGGAGTGTCTGCTCACAGTGGCGTACGCAGAAATTCAATGAAGTCTAAAGGGCATTACATTGAGGAGTGACACCCGATCGACGGGGGTGCCACCAATACTTGCGAATATCTTGATTAGCCATCGTATTATCCATGAATAATGCATATGTATGTATTTTCTGAGAGAGGGGCGACATTTAATCATTTCTAACAGTATCCTGGTTTATTCTGGAAAACGAAACCTAGTGGCGCCAGCTTTGATGGGCGCCTCGGGTCCAAAGAGCAAGGTCTTGCCCTAACTGCCCCAGTGCTCTGTGCATCACAGCCTGCTCACCATGACGCTTTGTAAGCTCCAAAACTAGAATTACCTTACGTTCTTATAGTCAACCGAATGTGTTCTGAATGCAGAAACACGCCACGTAAAATATTTCCTTTTTGCATTAATTACTGTTATAAAATGTCTTGTATCATTGCAGATAGGAATATTCATTAGTTACATTTTTTAGTCCTTTGTTAATTTTTTTAAACAATTCTGACCGTTTTAGTTTGATGAATTTGATCTAAGATTCAGTAAGAAGAATATGATAGCTAAACACTGACCCGTAGGCCGTAAGCAGGACGAAAAGTTAGTACACGATAGAGGCCAGGGGTGCCAGGAGTCCTAATTGCAGGGGATTGGGGGTCTTCGCACTCCCCCCCCCCCACCACTGGGGGTTTCAGCCTCCGCCCTGAAACGTCTCGGGACGAGAAAGTGTGTAGAAAGATTCGGGAGAAATTGTATTTTTTTATTATATTTGTTATGTTACTGTAAGCGATTTTTCCTAGCTCAGCCCCTCCCCATCGAGATTCGCCCCTGATGATAAGTGATATCATATTATCGATTATTTAAATGTCGAAAGTTCTTGAGATGCATCAATGACTTGTCACGATTGTTTTTCTCTCACTGACCTCATCTGACATGAGAGGCTGCTGCTGTTATCAGCAACAGACGGCTCGCAGATCTGCGATCAGTGAGCAGTATACAATAAATACATACACGGCATGATGGGCTGTACAACCTGCTGTCTTGGCTAGTCAAGTCAGGTCCGCTGTGAACTTGGACTGAGAGATGATCGAGTATATAATATTATTGGTCTTTTATCACTTATTAATAATGTTTTATGAGTAGTAGCCAATTAAGTGGGATTCGTACAGCAGTACAGTGAAGTGAAGTGTGATAAAATGACGAGGATATGGCCGACCATCATTGAGCTTGTTTGCGAACTTTCCAATACTAATGAGCCGTCGAGGCCCAAAGCATCCAGCTCTGGCAATGCCTGAGTCGAGTCGCAAGATGCACACGTTGGTGACGATATCCAACTCTGCCTGAGCAGCCGTGACAGCAGCAGTGCCATCAGCACCACCAGTAACAGGACAGTAGCCCGTCAGAGTGGCCGCAGCCGCCGGACATCAACACCATCAGAGCCAGGACAGCCGACCAGCCACAGCAGCCAGTGACTGTGTATTGGGAATCAGTGGGTACTCACCATCTCGCGTCTGAGCAGAGCCATCTTCCGCTCCAGCGAGCTGACCGGCTTCAGCGGCGGCTTCCTGTCCAGCTGTCTGGTGCTGACGCCGCTGTCCGGGCCGCTCTCCCGGCCGCTGTCCACGCTCCCCGGTCCCCACTCCGTGTCATCGCTGTCGCTGCCAGCGTCGACGGAGACGGGCGGCGCCGGACGCGACTGAAGCCGGCTCTCGTAGAAGCGACGGCACCGCTCTGAGATAGGCGTGCCCAAGGCGACTGGTGCCTCGTCTTCCTCCTCCTCCTGGTCGGATTCCTCCTCCGAACTGACTTCCTCCTCCTCCGAGCTGACTACCTCCTCCTTCCTGGCTCCCTCCTCCGCTGTCGCCCCCGCTGTCGCCCCCGCTGCTGCCCCCGCTGCCGCCCCCGGCGCCTCCTCCTCCGTTTCCTCCTGTCGCGAGTGGATGATGACGCAGTCGCCGTCGATCTCGACGATGCTGCTGAAGTCGCCGATGTCGACGGACGGTGCGGCGGTGGCGGGCTGCAGGCAGCTGGCTGACGGCGGGTCGTCACTCTCCGGCACCGAGTCGTACCGGCAGATGATCTGGATCCCCGTGCGTGCGGCGACACGCGGCAGTGAGCGGGCGCCGTCGCGATTCGTGTGACGCTCGCCCCTTGCCGCCGTGTAAGGCGAAACGCGGCATTTTTGTGTCGTCCCGTTCCGGTGAGACACGGCGTCAGCGTCCTCTGGGGTGTCGTCTATACCGTCCTCGCCTGCCAAAGCCGCCAGGCGACCCACTGGAATCACCAGGGTGTGCTGGTTGGCGCGGTAAATCTCACACTCTGACACGGCGCCTTCCTCGACGAGCGCCATGGCGCCGCGCGCGTCTCCTGCCGTCGGTCCGCTCGATCCGGCGCCGACTCCCTCGCACGCCGCTCTCGACCAATCAGAGCGCGCGTCACGAGCAGAGCGTCGCGCGATCCTGCCGCGGCCACCGTCGGCGCACTACTGACGCGACGGGCCGCTCGCCGCGCGATGGTACCCGGGACCGCGACGCGCCGGGTGAGGGTAGCACGAAACTACGTCACGCCGAAAGGGCAGGCAGACATGTGCATGGTTATCTGGTAGGTTATCTGGTCATAAAAAGCAAAAAAAAACATTATTCCAAAATGTGACGTCATGAGTTAATCAAACTTAGGGAGCCCTAGTCAGTCAAAAGTAAAAATATTGCTTTGATATTTGGTTTTGGTTATTGTCCATGTGTAATTATTCTTCAAATATTCCGTTTTTGTAAAAAAATGTGTGTTTTTTGCATTTGAAAGAAAAATCAAAACCAAAAATCCGAGATAACCATTTTGTAGCTCTTGCCTCTTGGCATTTGTTATCTTTTGGTGTTTTGGATCGCATTTTGCTTAAAAAACTTTGTACGGCTTGTTGAATTTAAGGAGATTTTTTGTCAAACTCGTGTGTAGTGACGCCACTAAATTTGCTATATCTTATTTTTTTCCGACGAAATTGCTTCATTTTTGCACTGAAGAAGACGGATGAGGTCAAATTGATTTAGGAAAAGATACCTCAAGTTTTGCGCTGTTAGCTCTGTTTTTTTTTGTATAGGTATTACGAAAATTTGTCAGGGGCGTTTCCCCCCACCCAGCCAATGGCGGGCTAAATCAAAATTGAAATTAATTTAAATGTTTAAAATTAAATATCTTAGAATTTATATTTCAGTAATGGATCCAGTATACTTGTTATGTCAAGCTAAGGGGGAATTTAGAATCCAGGTGGATCTGTACGCAAAACGATTACGAAGATCTGGTTCCCCGTGGATTTCTCGAAAACGTTGAAGTCGGAGCTATGATCCCAGTGGATCAGAGATCCAGATCCTGGGATTTTTTTGGTATCCGTGCACATGCCTGGCAGAACAGGATTATGACGCACCGAGTGAGGGTAGCCCGAGACTTCGATACGCCGAGGAAGGGTAGCACCAGACTGCGACGCGCCGAGTGAGGATAGCCCGAGACTTCGATACGCCGAGTGAGGGTAGCATGAGACTGCGACGCCCCGAGTGAGGGTAGCACCAGACTGCGACGCGCCGAGTGAGGGTAGCACCAGACTGCGACGCGCCGAGTGAGGGTAGCACCAGACTGCGACGCGCCGAGTGAGGATAGCACCAGACTGCGACGCAAGGGTAGCTCGCGGCTGTCACACTCACCCTGTTACGTCATAGCCTCTCCGACACTATGAAGAACGCTGCAGCACATGTATTCATGATACCCGGACGCAGCAAAAGTCAAAAGCAGCCGCAGAAGAAATATAATATGCCAGGCGCTCAGCACTGAGCTAAAACAAGAAACGGATTAAAGTAACTGTCTTACGAGACGTAAAAGCTAATGTTTTGTCATGGTGAAATAGCGGCCAGGTGGAAATGATATAGTGCGTGTGGCAGGGTTGCGCGAACTCAGAGTTATCCGATGGAATTGACTGCAGGATCAATCCGATAGTTTGGAGTAGAAATTAAGTCAGACAAAAGGAGAGAAGTGTCACATTGCACCACCTCAAAGAAACTATTGTCTAGAAAGCTGATTTTCACAGATATTTTGACGCTGAATGACTCAACTTGAAAATTGATAATCGATTGGGTATACATGAAACAAAACACTTATCTTTGAGGTATAATGTTTTATATCGAAGCAATGTTTGCAGACACTTGCAAGGGGCGCATTTTATAAAAAACAGCATAAAAATGCGCTCAGGCCAGGTATAAAAATGGCCCCGCATCGTTTACACATGTCCTCCCAGCTATCCAGGAACGAATACGAACCAAAGGGCCAAGAGATCATGTCATGGATATCTTGGAAAGTATGTATATATTGTCATTTCCGGGTTCCGGGAATGAGCGACTTCAAACCCAGTGGCCTCTGAAAAATTGGTGTTGAACTTCGCTTTTCAGTTAATTTTCCGATACCTTTTTAACGATGCGTGCTTTAGCTCCACCATTTGTGTGCAGACGCATGTGACAAAAAATCGTCAGTTGCAACCGAGGGTTACACTAAAGTAGAGGAGTAGCGGACCAAAGTAACTACCGTTACATTTGTCGCAAAGTAACAGAGTAACGAGCAACGGAACTACATACTTTTATGAGTAACGGAGTAACGATAACGGAACTACATTTTTAGTAACGATGACCACCACTGCTCAGTGGTAATGACGTAACGCCCTTGACATTTATGACATGATCATTTTGCCATACTTCATATTCAGTTGGTATTTACCTAAAGGAATTCCAGCATATTTTTATCTTTTTATTTACGTATGAAGACACATTTCCTAACCACCATAGCCAAGGGCTCCATCAAGGTGGCTGAGGGTCCCCTTGAGGTGGCCAAGGACCCCTTCAATGTGACTGAAGGCCCCCTAGAGCTTGCCGAGGGATCCTCGAGCTGACAAAGGGCCCCATCAAGCCTTCTGAGGGCCCCCTCAAGCTGGTCGAGGGCCCCCTCGAGCTTGCCAAGGGCCTCATCAAGTTGGCTGAGGACCCTCTTGAGCTAGCAAAGGGACCCTTCAAGGTGGCTGAGGGCCCCCTCGAGCTGGCGGAGGGCCCCCTCAAGCTGGCCGAGGGCCCCTCGACCTGGCCAAGGGCCCATCAAGCCTTCTGAGGGCTCCCTCAAGCTGGCAGAGGGCCCCTCAAGCCGGCCGATGCCCGATTCAAGGTGGCTGAGGGCCCCTCAAGATGGATGAGGGCCCCCTCGAGCTAGCTGATGGTCCCTCAAGCCGGCTGAGGGCCACTCAAGGTGACTAGAGAGCCCCTCGAGCTGGTCAAGGGCCCTTCAAGCCGGCCGAGGGCCCCCTTAAGGTGGCTAAGGGCCCTCTTTAACTAATCTAGGGCTCCTCAAGCTGGCCGAGTGCCCCCCAAGCTGCCTGAGGCTCTCTTAGACTGGCTGAGGGCCCTTCGGAATGGCCAATGGCCTCCTCAAGGTGATTGAGGGCCCCTCAAGCTGGCCGAGGGTCCCTTGAGTGAATCGATGGCCCCCTCGAGCTGGCCAATGGCCCCTTCGAAAAGGCTGAGAGCCCCCTCTAGCTGTCCGAGGGCCCTTCGAGCTGGCCGAGGGCCCCTTGAGCTGGCCATTGGCAAAGGCCCCCTCAAGCTGGACGAGGGCCTTCCCAGGCCGACAGAGGGCGCCGCAGGCCAACAGTGAGCCCCTCAGGCCAATATAGAGTATATCCAGCTGTCCCCGAGGGACCCCTTTAGCTGTTTCCGAAGGCCCCTCTAGCTGTTCCTGAGGACATCCTTATATGTACTTATAGAGGGCTCTTCAGCTCGAAAAAAGAGCCACTGAGGCCAACAAAAGGGCCCCTTAAGGCCGACAGAGGGGGTATTCGGGCCGACAGAGGGTTCATCAGGCCAACCGGGACCTCCTTAGAACGACGGAGGGTCCGTCAGGCAGATACAGGGCCCTTCAGGCCAGCAGTGGGCTCCTCAGACCGACAAAGGGCTCCTCAGGGCGACCTTGGATGCCGTTCAGGGAAGGGGTACGGCCCCCTGGGTCCATTTCTCCGCTTCCCGGACCAAGTTCGTAAACATAACGCTCGTAATGAAAAAAGTTCGTAAGCAAAGGTTCGTATCGGATAAGGTTCGTAGGAGATAAAATTCGTAACGGCCAAAGTTCGTAATGGAAGAGGCTCGTATCAGATAATGCTCGCATTCAAAAGTTTGTAACGGTTTGAATTCGTATGCAACACGTTCGTATGCTGAAGTTCGCAAAGGAAAATGTTCGTAATGGAAAACGTTCGTAAGCAAAAGTTTGTATACAATGGTTCGTATCGGATAAGGTTCGTATGGGATAAAGTTCGTAAAGGCTTAAGTCATTAGAATAGAAAAGGGTTCATGTCGGATAAAGTTTGCATTCAAAATGTTCGTAACGGATAAAGTTCGTAAGCAAGAGGCTCGTATGCTGAGGTTCGTAAATGAAAAAGTTCGTAATGGGAAAAAAGTTCGTAAGCATAGGTTCGTAGGCAATGGTTCGTATCGGATAAGGTTCGTATGGAATACAGTTTGTAACGGCTGAAGTTCGTAATGCAATGGTTCGTATCGGATAAAGTTCGTATTAAAAAAGTTCGTAACGGATAAGGTTCTTTCGCAAGAGGTTCGTATGCTTAAGTTCGTAAAGGAAAAAGTTAATAATGAAACAAAATCGTACGCAATTATTCGTATGCAAAGACTCGTACTGGAAAAGGTTCGTATAGTAGGTATAAAGTTCGTAATAGCTAAAGTTTGTAATGGAAAAGGTTCGTATGGGATGATTTGTCGCCAGAGGCGTCTCTATCTTCTAATAAGAAGTGGGGATCTACTGCCAAGGGGTGCAATACCCTGAGGGGGCGCCCTGGCCCAGAGGGGCGCAAATCCAATGAACTCATGTTTGATTTCACTCAGGGGCGTTTTTTGTGGGGGGGATCCAGTGTCTTTTTTTGTGAGGTATGGGGGTAGAAGGCAGTCAAGCTATCATAGTGAAACAAAATGTTAACCGTTAACCGGGGGGGGGGGGTGAAGCGCGTCGTCAGTCGATCTGCAACTGGAGGTATGTACGACGTACTACGACGACCGTTTATTCTGAGGAGAGGGACAAATCATGGTTTTCAGACCTTTCGGGGGAGGGCTTTGCTCTTTGCCCCTGGATCTTCCCCTGATTCCACTTGCTAAATTTTCCGGTTGAAGCAAACGAACCTTTGAATACGACCTTTACCCCTTACGAACTTTATAAGTTAATGCTATACGAGCCTTTTCCAGTACAAGCCTTTGCTTACGAGCTTTTTTCTTTACGAACTTTTTTTCCTTTACGAACTTCAGCATACAAACCTGTTGCCAGGGGCAAAGGAACTTTATTTTGATTGGGGTTGCACCTGGGCTGACCAATGCGACACCATCATTTTCTGTGGCGCAGAAATTCTAGCTCTTAAATATATAGGAATACATGTGATTTAATATATACCTACCACAAGCCACTGTTTGCAAACTATTGGTTCAATAGGTGGCACTGGCACTTTTTCAGATTAAAAAATGTCAGCTTATTCACCTTTGTTTTATAAAAGTACACCGGGCCTTTTGCGGACTGTATGTCACGTCTTTGCACCATGCAGATCAGTTGGTCTGGGCGGCAAAATTGATTCTATTTGTACCTATTTTGTGCATTTCTTGACTAATCTTGACTATCTAATTATTTGAATTGTATAATTGTTTGTATTTATTCTCTATACAATTTATATTTGTTGTTGAATGAATATCTAAATGTAAATGAAAAATTGCATATAACAAAGTGTAAAAAAGATACATAAATATAGTAGCTCGGTAGGTAAGAATTTAAAAGCCTGGCAAAAAAGTCGAGCTAGTTAAAACTTAGTCGAACGGAAAACAGTTGTTTGGAGGTAAAATCCCTAGAAGACCTAATCAGTTTGATAAAAAAACGTCGGTTTTCACTTGATTGACTAATAACCCGCGCCGGCCGGGTGGGTGACTCGTCCCACCAATATTTCAACGATAGCAGAAAAACGTCGGCGCGTAGCCCCGCCGTTTTTTGGCACTGGTGTTTGGACATTACTGATCCACATTGTATACACATTGTGTGAAATTCCTGACCTCAGGTCAGGTCACCAGGCTAGGTCACGTGATCCCACCTCCAACAAGTTTGTAACCGTACCACAGTCACAGTTTCTGGCCGATCGGTTTCAAACTTACATGATTGCATAAGGTTATATATACGTATAATTCGTTATCTCGAAATTTGCATATCGGTGACCTCAGTTCAGGTCAATTTCGTGACCTCTCTATTATAAGCCAGCGGGAAAATATTAAAATGCTTCCTATGCCAAGGATGCGCATGCTATCAGTTCAATTCCGTGTGGATCATATTATCATAGGTCATGCTGATAATACAGGTAGAACAATTGTTGTTCAGTGATCCATACACGACAGCTGAGGACATCTCATGAGCACGATAGCTGAGGTCATCCGAGGTCACCAACACTTGTTTGCCAATAACTCTCGACATTATAACGATCTATAAGTGAAACCGGCTTCAATGTGTTTGTATCGTCGATATACGTCCCCACTCCCCCAATATGCAACATGACCTACTTGGGTCACCTCTTGACCTGAGGACGCATTTTTCAGTTGACCTTACCCAGTAAATCTTAACAAGATTTGAACTACCTCGAGGAGAGAGACACGATGGCTTCAAGGCCTTTTTTATCAGGTACAAACCTAGTTGCGAAAAAATAGTTTTTGCCTCAAAATATATTTTGACCTTTGATGACCTCAGAAGCCTAAACTATCGACCTGAGCTAGATTTTGAAGATATTGGGTGCGATTTCATTTTTTCATGAGCTTTCGATTGCTTTTCTTTTTGCTCCTAGCCATTTTAGTTCCTGCGATATGTGAGGGTTTCTAGAGCGAAGTTCTAAAACTGGAAAATCTGACCTTTGATGACCTCTGATGACCTCTATATTTAGCTGAGCCCATAAACATGACGTTAATAGTTTGTTAATGTTCAGTGGTGAGCTTTTGAACGTATTTTTGGTTTTGTCTATATCCTTTATGAGCCGAGTTCGAAGAGGGAGCCGAAACGCTATCCCCTCCCTCTCCCGGCACGGCGAAGGTGGCACCGAGAGCCAGCAGTCAGCACAGCGCGAGTTAAGGTCATATTCTCGTATGCAAAGGTTTCTTTGAAAGTGCTGAGATTTTCTGTTATTTTTTTTAAGTGGTTAAGCCAATGGGTCCCGCGTAGCGCAAGCATAGCTGAATGAAGACGGTGCGAGAGGCAAGCTGGCAATGGTGGACGCCCGGCTGTCGTAAAAAAACTAAGGACGGTAAACGGTTAAGTTGACTGCACCAATTATATCGACCACACACATGTATTTCGTGCTTACCTAAAAACATGTTGCCCGGTTTTTATGTCGCTTTGAATGCACATGTGTTTTACACTTGGCGCAAATTACAGGTATGTACATACCTACACAACGCAGTTGCACAGAGCACAGCCACTCATCAAACAATTTTGTTTTGTTTTTTGCCAGATAGATGCTGCCACATGCGTAGTATGTGCGTCGTTTAATATTTGAGCATGCTAGAAATAGTTACAAGATGACTGTTGTACTGTCATGCTTTGCTTATTATTCACGATGTGTACAATTATTGTGATCTCAGGGTTTATTTTCGATTGATATTGCTAAGGTTATTTACGGTAGACGTAAATTCGACAGTGTCGGACCTGCGGAATGACTTGGGCTGGATGACGTATGAGCAGCTGTAAACGTACCATACGCTCTGCTTACTGCACAAGGTCGTCCGATCTGGCGAACCCGAAGCCCTAGCTATGATGTGATGAGTTTGTGCTGTGTGCACAAACTCATCATTGCGTGAGCGTCATACTAGGCAGGATTATATGTTGTATGTGCTCCGATCAAGAACTGATGGTGGTAAACGCCGTTTTTGCGTGCTTGCCCTGCGGATGCACACAGTTGTACATCCGGATGTACAACTTGTTGCCACCCGGCATTCGCCAGAGGTCCATTCGTGGTTTTGGAGGTAGCCTAAAGCGACATCTGCTGAGCGACTCTGGTGACTGAAACTGGCGTACTGCTGTC
>VOPJ01001717.1:0-23464 GCA_014673585.1 Semibalanus balanoides | reverse complement strand
CAGCAGTGAACGCAGCGGTGTCAATTTTCCAAAACGATTGGGTGGCCGAACAGGGGCGGAGCAAGGGGCATCTGCGCCATGGCTTTACCATAACGACTGAAAATAGCACATTTATTTATGTTTAAGGAATATAAAATGATAAGTACAAAGCAACTTGTTTTCGATAACTTCTTGATGTAAGAATAAACTTTCACATGAGTTTTGGCCTTCTGTTGGAAGACGCCCAAAATCAAAGCTTTTGGGCAGGCCTCCGACCGACCAAATGTGACCCTGCTGCCACTGGAGCCGTTGGCGCCCCGGGAGGCGCAACTATTACAACATGAGGTTTGATGTAGGCTGTGCCATCAGCATTAGGAAGACGCGACAGAGCATCAGCTTCCAATGATGCAGCTGTATATAATAGACTCAAAACTAATACAAGTGAAATATAAAAAATAATAAAAATCAGCGCCAGAAAATTAAATTGCTTAAATTCCTCTTTTTTTTTGGGGGGGGGTATATTTAGGACAGGACTAAGAACTTTTCGTCAGAAAGTGTACCCAGTAACTTTGAGATAGTGGTTACGCCCCTGGTTGCCACTGATACTTTCCCAATTTGTGTGCGAGCCTTAATTGGCGTGTCTTAAGAAAATGTTGAAATAAAATATTGCCAACAGTCATGCTTCGAGAGCCATAAAAGAGTTCCACCAATCAAAAGAAAGGACCAAAAGAAACCTGCTTTTGAAAGCGTTAAAATGCGTCAATGTAATAACGCAAAACCTGAAAGATTAGGATCCAACATCAACCCGCAAGTAAGCCCTTCAAATAGCATAAGATTCAACAACTCTCCAGCGAAAGGCGATAATATTTCATCAGCAGCTACACCAACACCAAAGCCTCCCTGCACGACCAACATCAGGGAACTCATCCTAAAAGACCACATAGTACTGTACCGACTCTGCTGAAGGAAACTGACAGCGACAACCGAGGGACAGAGGTGCCGGGGACACCACAGAGGAGCAGGAGGACGCTGTCGGCGTACCGATGATGCAGCTACACAGGCCACCTACCTGATTGGGAGCTGTCCTCCGAGGGACGCTGTGATGGTCCCGCAACACCGCCGCTGACGCCGCCCACTGCAACACACAGCGGCGGGAGGTTAGTGGGAAGTTCAGCGACCGGCATTAGGCAGCAGCGTGCGGACACAACTACAAGCGCTGCGATGACACTGCAACACACAGCGGCGGGCGGTTAGAGGGAAGTTTCAGCGACCACCGGCATGGTAGGCAGCAGCGTGGGACACAACTACAAGGCGCTGCGGTGGACACTGCACTGCAACACACAGCGGCGGGCGGTTAGAGGGAAGTTCAGCGACCGGCATGGTAGGCAGCAGCGTGGGACACAACTACAAGGCGCTGCGGTGGACACTGCCAACACACAGCGCGGCGTTAGCAGGAAGTTCAGCCGACGGCATGGTAGGCAGCAGCGTGGACACAACCTACAAGGCGCTGCGGTGGACACTCACTGCAAACACCAGCGGCGGGCGGTTAGGATGGAAGTTCAGCGACCGGCATGGTAGGCAGCAGCAACACCGCCGCTGACGCCGCCCACTGCAACACACAGCGGCGGGCGGTTAGTGGGAAGTTCAGCGACCGGCATGGTAGGCAGCAGCGTGGGACACAACTACAAGGCGCTGCGATGGACACTGCCACTGCAAACACACCGGCGGGCGGTTAGAGGGAAGTTCAGCGAACCGGGCATGGTAGGCAGCAGCGTGGCCGACAAACTACAAGGCGCTGCGGTGGACACTGCAACACACAAGCGGGCGGGTTAGAGAAGTTCAGCGACCGCATGGTAGCAGCAGCGTGGGACACAACTACAAGGCGCCTGCGTGGACACTGCCACTGCAACAGCACAGCGGCGGGCGGTTAGACGCGAGTTCAGCGACCGGCATGGTAGGCAGCAGGTGGGACACAACTACAAGGCCGCTGCGCATGGACACTGCACTGCAACACACACGGCGGGAGGTTAGTGTGAAGTTGCAGCGACCGGCATGGTAGGCAGCACGGTGGACACAACTACCAAGGGCGCTGCGATGGACACTGCCTGCAACACACAGCGGCGGGCGGTTAGAGGAAGTTCAAGCGAACGGCATGCGTAGGCAGCAGCTGGGACACAACTACAAGGCGCTTGCGGTGGACACTGCACTGCAACACACAGCGCGGAGTAGTGGGAAGTTCACGACCGGCATGGTAGGCAGCAGCGTGGGACACAACTACAAGGCCGCTGCGGTGGACACTGCCACTGCAACACACAGCGGGCGGTTAGAGGAAGTCCAGCGACGGCATGGTAGGCAGCAGCGTGGGACCACATACTACAAGGCGCTGCGGTGGACACTTGCACTGCAAAACACACAGCGGCGGGCTGTTAGTGGGAAGTTCAGCGACCGGCATGGTAGGCAGCAGCGTGGGACACAACTACAAGGCGCTGCGATGGACACTGCACAACGAGACCAGATGCTCATAGGGCTGGGTGGGAATGGACTGTTTAGGATAATATTCATGATTATGATGCTGATTGCTGATAATTAGAGCCAGTGGCGCCGAAATTGGTCAGGTTAAATGCAGTATGCACTCATGAAGGAGATATGATAATCCGATTCAAAACCGAACCGAACTAAGAAACGAGACTTACGACAGCGACAAGCACCTCCAACTGTGCAACGTTCAGCACTGTTGCGTAGAACCAGGGCACTAGAATACTGGGTACTCCAAAGTTTTTCTTTAGTATACACTAGAAATATACTATAAAGACTAAAAACCATACCAAAAAGTGAAGGTCACAAACCAGAATACCTTGTCACAACCAGATCTGAAATTAATATGCCAGATATGGCTGCATCTTCTCGGCGTGTATGGCGCTTTTGTTTCCGATCGTCAACCTTCATATATCAGCGTATGGTTAAGCAGGCGCTGCGACCCCATTGTCGAGTTGTCTAATGACGGCGGCCATGTGGCTATGACAAGCAGTCGGCGGCCGACCCGATCGCATACTTTTGCTAATAAACTTGAGAACCGTTGATTGGGCTTGACCATTTTGATCCCGGAAATCGAAATAAAACCGTTCAAACTATTATTTCTATAATTTTCGACTTTTATATGTTTCTTTGGAAGAAATCTCGAAAACTGGCTTGAAAAGATGGATTTGAACATGTTAACCCTATGGGCCAGAGGAGAAGTCACGCCCAGCTACCAAACTGGACTTTGGACCCCCCCCCCCGCGTAGAACCAACAGAAAGGAAAAGGAAAGTAGACAAAAAGGTTAACGGCGAGACACGAAGGTGGGCGTGGGGAAGGATACTGATGAGCAGGTACAGAGCAGAACAGAAACAGGCCTCAGGACTAAACAAACAAAACATGTAATGTCTGCCAGTATCTGTGCAAACCCAAAAGTGGCGCAGAACCAGCTAAGGAGACGTCTAAGGACAGCATACAGTAAGATCACCCTAGTTAATACCCCAAGCCAAAAAAATCATCAGCATTATCAACCTACTGCTTTCTGCTAGCCAGACCTTCAGAGATCAACCTAATTTGATGATGATCGGGGCTTTAGGGCGCCGCATCAAAGTCGTTATATGGCGCCCATATCAACCTGATTTAGAGAAGATCGAAAAAGTAGTCCACATTGTGGACTACTTTTTGTTGGTTGTGGACTCCACAACCAACACAGGGTGACCACCCACGCCTCGCTACTTACTGACTGCCGCCGCCTCCACCATGGTGGCCCCAGAGAGGTCGGGGCCATCTCCGTAGCCGCCCTCGTACTCGGCCACATATCCGAGCGTCGAGTCCAACGTGGCGTCGTCATCCTCCTCCGTCAGATCCACCTTCTCGATCTTCACCTGTTCCTCCTCGGACAGGCCCTGCGGCGCTCCGCCGGCCACGGCCAGCAGCGAGGCGACGGACCGGCCCGCCGAGAGCTGCTGGATGGGAGACGCTCCCGGGATGCTTGACGAAGGGGCAGTGACTGAGGTGGTATGCGAGGCAGCCGATGGTGGGCGGGGAGGGCTGGGCTGTGACAGCATGTGTCCGAGCAGCCCCGACTGCTGCTGCTGCTGCTGCTGCTGCTGCTGCTGCTGCTGCTGTTGGGTTGCTGCTTGCTGCTTTGCTGTTGTCTTGTTGTAGCTGCTGCTGCTGTTGTTGCTGGCTGCTGCTGCCGCTGTTGTTGCTGCTGCTGCTGTTGTAGCTGCTGTGTCGGCGGCGGAGGGTGACGCGGAGGAGGTTCTGTGGCGTCAGAAGGCCGTCTCCGTTTGGGTGGTGGAGTGCCGTTGCGGTGAGGCCTGATCGGCGTCGATGAGGCCGGGGCGCGCGACTCGGGCGACATCGGCCGTCCGGCAGAGGTTTGCTGCGAGGCCGGCACTGGAGACGGCGGCATCTGCCGGGAGATGGACGGCGTACTGGTTACTCAGGGTTAGTATAGTGTAAATTCGGTTTTCAAAAGGCACACGGCCCGAAGTATGGTTTGAAAATTGGCACGTGCAAACAAATGCAATGCTTAGAATACAAATACAAAAAACTTCGGCTGCAGCAAATATTGCAGAGTTAAAGTTAAAGGAAGTGTGCCTACGCACAAGACATGGACCAAGATTCAAAACAAGATCCCTAGGATGCAAGATCCGGGATCTTGTTGGATCCTGCAAGATCATTTTGTCGTGGGATTTTGTCGTGGGATCATGTTTGTATTTACAGATTTACAGTTACAGTTACATTACATTACATTACAGTACAGTACAGTACAGTTACAGTTTACAGATGATGTATGTATACTCAACGAATATGTTTAAGTACAATAAACTTGTTGATGATGATGATGATGTGGATCTTGGATCCAGAAAACTATTTTATCGTTGGATCCAGCGGATCCTGGATACTATAAAAATGTTTTGACGTGGGATCCTGTGGATCCTGGATCCTGGAGAACCAGTTTGTCGTGGGATCTTGGGGATCTTGTTAGGCATATTACGATGTTTGTGGTGCTAAAATATAAGAATGCATGTAGTTCATGCTTTTTAAACTCCCACACTCAATGTCCATGGTGTAAGACTTACATGTGGTGATTAAACATGGCCAATATTCAAAAAATGTCCTGGATACAGGATCCCTAGAATCCAAGATCTGTGATCTTGTTGGATCCTGGATCCTGCAGGAATACTTTTTCGTGGGATACTGTAGATATTAGATCCTGGACAATTATTTTTCGTGGGATCCCATAGATCTTGGATTCCAGAGAAGAAAATCGTGGGATCCTGTGGATCCTGGATCTTAGAAAATCCGTTTGTCGTGGGATCTTGTGGATCTTAGATCCTATGTTTTGGCCTTAGCACATGTCTGCTACGCACATAACTCGCGTGGAGTTGTTGACACTGGTATTAAGCATTACTGAACGATGCTGGTATGTAGAACTATTTGTGATCGAGGCGCTTTTTTATTACTGCACGAGCGCAGCGAGTGAAGTAGTTTTGAAAAACGCCGAGATCACAAATATCTACAGATACACAGCAGAGTTTGGTAAGTCTTTTACCATGTGTCGCCAGTGCGGTATGCCAGTGCATAATGCGGAAAATACCACACTCCACGCGCTAATGCTTTTTACATTGCTCGGCATATGGTAAATAGAACATATTTTCCAGATTTTAATCATTACTTAATTTCTAAAGATTCACTCTAGTTGCTGAGATATTCCAAATTCGTCAAGATCAGTATGAATCACACAATTTTCGGTATTCGCCAGAGAGCTTTCGATACTAGAAACACTACCCTAATGATTACACAGCAAGTATAAATCGTTAGCGCTGGCCAATAGAAAACAGCTCGTGCGCGATGATAGCAGCTGTCGAATAGAGCCACGGTTGCTATTTTGCATAGCTCGTATGGGGTTTATTGTCTAAGGTGCGCCATTCAAGGTATCTTCTTTACACTGTTTATAGTGGCGATCGTTTATGGATATCGAAACAAAACGATATGCAAAACAGAAAACATATAAGTAAATGTTAAACTAAACGTAAAGGGACTCCAGACGTGAATTTGCTCGTATCCAATAATCAAACAAATAACTTCTTACCGTGATACAAATATATTTGACATTCCAAAAGAGTAGGCACACTTACTTTAAAGTGAGTGTGCCTACTCTTTTTATAATATGTCTCAGTATGTTTTTAGCGTGTGGTAAAAGGTTTTCAGCTCTCGGAGAATCAATGTTAGGTCAATGGGAGGCACCGCGCTATCTTTACCATCAGGCGGCGCGCATGTCGTTCGGGCCGATAACGGTGTGCGGGGCTATATAGACTCCATTGCCAAAGTTCACTGTACCGCTGTAACTCTGCACTGCGACTACATAAGCTAGATACTTAATTATTTCACCATTCGAAAGCTAAGCTCTTGTAGAGGTGCCGTGAAGCCTTTCATGCCGATTGGGCCCAAAGAAGACCCACTAGGGCCTACAGAAGATCCGAAAACACTACTGCCACACTGAAACTCAGAACCTATCAGAGATAGCGACTCGGGACCTTCGCCAATCGACGCGGCGTGGTCGAAAACGGTGCTCGATAGCCTTTCATACAAATCGGGACCAAAGAAGGTCCACCAGAGCCCAGAGAAGGGTCAAAATGGCTAATGCCACGCTGAACTAAGAACCTATCAGAGATAGCGACTCGGAACCTTCACCAATCGACGCATACTGGTCGAAAACGGTGCCGTATGAAATTTCATACCGATCGGGCTTTACGAAGGCCCACCAGGGCCCAAAGAAGGGTCAGCAACGCTAAGACGCTGGGATAAGCCGCCGCGCAATCGGCCCGACCGACGTGAGTGACATCTTGTGGTAGGATTTCTAAGCTTTCGAGCGGTGCCTCCCATTGATCAAAGCTTTCGGGCAGTTGGGCATTTGCATTTTTTTGTTCACGCAGTTTCCAAAACGGAGTAGACATATGATAAAATAAATACCGCACTCAGGGCCGATATAATTTCTGCAGGACTTCGGTCCTAAAGCAATTATCTATCGGTACCGTTTGGTGTATTTCATATGGAATGTCAAATATTTGTATTGCAGTAAAAATATATTGATTTTATTATTGCATACGCTAAAATTCACGTATAGAGCCCCTCGAGTTAAACTTTTACTTATATTCTGTTTTGCATATCGCTTTGTTTCTATATCCATAAACGATCGCCACTATCAGAGGAAAGAAGATGTTATCTAGAATGGCGCACCTATGACAATAAACTTCCCATTCGAACAATGTTAAATGGAAACCGAGGCTCTGTTCAGCAGCTGCTATCAGCGCACACAAGCTATTTTCTATTGGCCAGCGCTAACGATATATGCTAGCAGTGTAAATGTCAGGGTAATGCTTCCAGTAGCGAAAGCCTCTCTGGCGCCTTACGATAATTGAGTGATTCCATACTGATTTTGGCGCCTTTAGAATATCTCAACAACTAAGTGAATCTGGAGAAACGAAGTAATGGCTCAATTAAGAAAAAACATGTTCTATAAACCAGTGGCAACAACTCTACATGACCGATGTGAATAGTCACACTTCCTGGACTTCTGTCTTGAGTAAACTCTCGCAGTACTTCTCACGGAGTGCCTTTTGAGGAATACAAAATCGACTATAATATCATAGGGACATTTCAGGGCATATCTCGGGGCAAAGGTTCTCTCATTATTATGTGGACGGAGCCAGACTTGTGAATGATTCCAATTTTCATGAATGATTCAATTATCATTCACCGGCAAACATGAACGATTCAATAATTATTAAATCACTCAACATGATCACTGGTGAATGATTCACTGTGATTCACAGGCTTACGTGAATCAATCATGAATGATTCATTCAATGAATCATTCATGAATGATTAAATCACAATAATTAGCAATGCGTAAGTGAAAATAGCAGTGCATATATTCGGAATGAAGGTGTTTACAGGCCAAATGAAGGTGCTGAAAGTGATCTTGACATGTGTTGACTCAGTCCCATTCCCCATTGTGAGGGTAGGCTATCGTTTGTATAGTTGCTGCTGCCCCCCCCCCACACCCAAAAAATAATGATTAATTGTGCTATGAATGATTCAATCACCCTATTTTCTATGTATGAATGATTCAACCAACGATTCATTCGATCATTCATGAGAAGGTAAATCGATTCATGAATGATTCACGTAAAATAAGAATGATTAAATCAAAAGGGATGATTCAATCAGAATCATTCACAAGTCTGGACGGAGCACGAGCAACTTCGGTAAAAACGACGCACATGTAAGGTCCACTTAAGCACACGCCGTTCGTGGTGACCTATCAGTTCGGGACTCATCTGTTTGTTGATAATCTAACTTACTATTTAAAGAAAGTCTGTCTGTCTTTCTTTCTGTCTGTTAGTCTTGTTTGTTTGGTTTAGGGAGAGACCGCTTCGGCCCAGTCGGACCATTGCGCAGCCATGGGATGAAGGAGAAGGGGTAAGTGGTCAAAATGAACCGCTGACCGGGCAGCCCCATGAACAGCCCGCAGGACGAACTGCGAGGAGGGGCCACCGCCATGAACGACGGCCACCACTCCCGGGGACGGCTCGGGCCGATCACTTGCCCGGTGGCCAGCGGCCACCAGACCCGGGTTAAAACGTCGGCGTGGACAGGGGATAGAGCACCGGCAGTACGGAGGATTAGAAGGAGGATGGTCTGTTACCATCCAATGTTTTCCTTATACCTATTATAAGTACAACAATTGTGTAGTTTCGACACATTAACATTAAATAGCACCTAAGCAATCATTTTGCAGATCGCATGACAACATGTGTGTATAGTAATCTGCTCCCTACATTTCCCAACATCAAACTGTTCTCCTTACAAGTTAAGATAGTCTGTGCTGTAGCACACGACACAATTTGTCACCGATAAGAGCGCGCTATCTCATAACACAAAGTGTCTAACTTCAACGGATATGCTATAGGTGGCGCTGGTGTGCGGCTGTGCGTATCGGTCGGGTATATGCCTGTACAATACGATTATAGGTACGGCGGGTGTGCCACGGGTAGTACGGGTTATCAATCCCTATTACTCATCTCTGGCTTGCACCACCACTCAACCTGTAATCGTCCAGCGGAGCGGACGGGTTAGCACTAGTGTCATACTAATTGAAATGCAAGGAAAGTGACAAGGCAACAAGGCAACTGCAATGCAGTGCTGATGACTATACAACATGTCCATAGTCCAAGCCACAAATGTTTTGTGAAACAATGCAATCGATTCCTCAAATGAAATAGACATTTCATATTTGTATCGAATTAAATCACCGGAATGACCAAAAACGGCGTAGAGAACTTCCGTCTTACCTTGTCGTCGTCTCCGCTGAGTCCCCGGATCTGCAGCATCTCTGCCGTCTTGATGAAGCTGGCCAGCTGCAACTGAGCCACGTTCACGCTGCCCTTGTAGATGAACTCTATGATAGCCCGCAGATCCTCTGCACTGGTGTCCTTCAGGAAGAATACCATCTGTTGACATGGGTTGTTCTGCAAAACAAAAACAGACGCAGTATGTGAAGAAGTGCAGGTGATTTGGATTTTAAGAAAATCGCATTCGTCTCGCATTTTTTACGCAAATCTACATCTTCCTTTCCTTTGCTACGAATTTCTTCGCATTCACAAATCATCGTGTCGCATTTTTTTCGCATTCGCAAACAATCCTTTGCACAATTCTCCGCATTCGCAGCAATTCGTAATTTAACCCGCGCACTGCAGGGAGGGGTTGATTTCCGCCCCCCCCTTCAGGTTTCAGAAAGCAGGAAAAACGGCGGCGCGCAGCGCCGCCAAATTTCGTAACTGTTTGGGCATTATTACCCCACACTTGAAAGTTTTGCTTGAGTTCTCAGGCAGGTTCACAAGTCCAGTCCAGTGACCTCACCTTTAAAAATGGTTTGCTTCGTTCCAAAGCCACAAGTCTTTTCGAAAGTTTTGAAACTTGCAGGATATCATAAGAATAACAGTACCTACAATTCGTATATCTCGGATTTTTCGTATCGGTGACCAAAGGTCAGGTCAATTTCCTACCTCCCCATTATAGTGAATGGGAAAAATAAGCCAAATGCTCCTTCAGAAATATGCATTGGATCAGCTTATTACTTCAGAATTCATGCTATTTAGCTCATTCAAATGATCAAGGTGCAATTGTTGTTAGTGATTTCTACAAGGTCATCTGGGTCATCTGAGGTCATCAGCAATGATTTGCTAATAACTCTGTGATAGGAAAGATAGAGACATTAGTGACACCAATGTAGGTCGTCTCGTCTGGCGCGTTGCCCATATGCAACATGACTACCTGGGTCACCAATGACTTACCTGAGGTCAATTTGAAGTGACCTTACCAGGTCACCGTATATGATTTTTTAAAAGCGCATCAGATGAGAACAAACACGATGGCGTCCAAATAAAGTTTCCTATCCTTTTTAGGTGACATGCTATTCACGAAAAACTGTTTGGCTAAAACAGTATGTTGACCTTTCATACCTCTGGAGCCTAGCTATTGCATCTGAGCTTCAATTTGGGGACCTGGTGTGCGATTGCATAATTTCATATATTCAATTGCCTCTTTAATCGTTTGCTCTAGCTATCATAGTTTCCGAGATTAATCGGGGTTGTCTGGAAAATAGTCCTAAAAGATTCCCTAAAACCGGAAAATCTGACCTTTGGCTGACCACTGGTGACCTCCAATTGTGACCTGATCCAAGAAAATACTGAAATACTTTCGATAGAGCTTGCCCAGAGCTATCTAATGCCGTTTTCCGCTTGTAGCTACGTTGCGTAGTTTTGGAGATCTCACGGGGGGAGGCAGGAAATCAACCCCCCTGCAGTTCGTGTTCGGCGCGAACCCCCTGCAGTGCGCGGGTTAATTTTTCATCGGTATATTTGTTCGTCTCACTTTCACGACATATTTCATCGTCGGAAAATTTTCGATCAATATTTCGTTGTTGTTCCGCATTTACATGCATCTGCAAATACTATTTCTGACATTCTTTAACTATTTCCATATACGAAACTTTATTAGTAGAGGCCCGAGAACGATTTCAAAATTGGGGAAGGGGCAAAACCAATTTTGACTAGCCACGTTCCTGGCTAGTGTCACTGGCGGCGCCACTGTTTTTCATCTTTCGCATCAGGTTTCTTATATAGAATCTCGTTGGCAAAGGGAAACATTCAGATCAACATGAGTAGAAGTGTGATGCTTGCGGCATTGTCCCAAACAAACTCAAACTTTCAATGTCTTATAAGAATAAAACAATGAAACGGAGCGCTAAATCTGGCCAGCCAAAGTTGGGGAGCGGCAGTCCCCAGTCCTGAAGAGTTGGGATGGGGGGAAGCGTCCCATCTGCCCCCTTGCTCCCCTGTTTATCAGCACTTTCCTTGTGGACCCTTTACTTAGTTTCGAAGCTGTATGTTTTGAAGCAGCAGCTTTATTCTGCACCCCGCTGGGGTATTCAGTCGAACATGCTCCGCTGGAGGGGAGGGGGCAGACACTTTCCCATCGCTATCATCCGAATCAATAACCGCAGCGAGACGCGCAAGGCGGCAATCGAATGCTCTCAATGAGATACACCTAAAGCAGACGTCAATTTTTCCAAATAAGGTCACATGTTAGGTCACGGTCATGCCCAAGGTAAAAAACGATGTATTTCTGTTGATAGGCCATACTTTTCATTCAAAGTTTTAGATTGTGAGATCGCACAAAGTGCTCTCAGACATATAATACATCTCTCGCGTGAGCAAAAGTGAAATTGCAAGCAAAATGTCAAGGTCAGGTAACAAAAGGTCGCTATTGGCAAGACGTCTACGAAAGTTATGCGACACATATTTAATGGGTTATTTTCACGCATTATTCGATTGTAACCATTTCCAATACAACGCAACATTCGATAGTTAGTAGCCATTTTCATCACCTAACATCATGGCCCTTAGGTGAAGTTTAGGTCAAGGCCAGGTCACATGAGGTCAAAATTTGAAATTGATTGGGCAATCCAAATAATGTTTCTAGACGATTGTTGTCTCAGAAATACAGTGGCAGCATTTTTATTGTATGTGGTCACTAAAACCAAAAATTGCAAAAATGACGACCTGATTTACTCGTTACTAGGGAGCCTCAACCCGCGCGCGCCGCTGGGGTCTCCAGCCGAAGCACCCCGATGGGTAGGGGTGGGGGTAAATTTTAACCCTTCGTATCTTCCAAACCAATGACAGCTGCGAGACGCACACGGCGGCAATCGAAAGCTCTCGAAGAAACGAATCTATTATATTTTTTTCTTCTTCTCAAAGGTAGTTTCGGGTATTTTTTTTTCTCAAAAGAATTTCGGGTATGCATTAGATTCAATCTAATGCATACCCGAAATTCTTGAAATAATGTCATATGCCAGGTAACGATCAGGTCAAAGGTCAAAATTGAGGTATCCGAGTTTCTGAGCAATACTTTCCATCCAAAGCCTTATATTTAAACTATTATCGCACAAAGTGCTCTCAAAGGTATAGTACATCTCCCGTGTAAACTTGAGTCAAATTGTAAGCAAACGTCAGGGTCAGTCAGGTTACAAAATGTCGCTATTGGCAAGAGTTCTACAAAAGTCATGCGACGCATGTTTAATGAGCAATTTTACACGTATAGTTCAATAATAGCAACTATTTTACCATTCTGACCCAATATAATGGCAACCAGGTCAAGGTCAGAAATGAAAAGATAAAAAATGTGCAATTATTTTTTAATATACATTTCTAGACATGTTGCTAGACCAATTTAGTCTCAGAAATACAATGGTGGCATGTATTTGTATCTATCTGGCCGCTACAAAAAGAAATAAACGGAGCTTCTAAAAACGATGTATGAGCTACATACGCCTATTTCAGAAACCATAAGTCAGTCAAAAATAAAGATATTGCTCTGACATTTAGTATGGGTATTATCCATAATTGGTTCCGCTTCTGTAACATGTATTCCGCTTTTAAAGATCTTCAAAATTGTGATTATGTGGAAAGTTTTCCAAAAACATTTATTTGGCAATTTATGGGTCAAAAAACGTTCGTTTTTCGTTAGCGATTTACGCTACAACTCGATTTACTTAAACATTTGTTGTTTTTCCACCAAAAATGGTACGACAAGACGCCATTAAAATGTCATTATCTCAAAAAACAACAACCTCGATTTCCGTATTTTTTTTTATAAAAAGGCGTTAAAGTGATGCAGCATAAGGTATCTACTGCAAGTTTTACGTCGTTATCAGTCATAGTTTTTTAAAGTTGTTGAGAATATCCGGGAGGGGGTAAAAATTACCCCCACAGCGGCCGGTCAGTAAAAAATATATATATATATATATATATATATATATATATATATATATTATATAATATATATACTATATATATTATGGGGTCTATATATATATATATATATATATATGTGTGTGTGTGTGTGTGTGTTGTGTGTTTTTGCTATCGTCCATACTTAGATCTCCGATGCATATTGCGTTTTTAATATTTTCGAAAATGCTGATTTTGTGGATTTTTGTCTCCCAAAATTCCGTATTTTTGTGTTTTTTTTTCTCACAAAAACTCACAATTTTGAAAATTTCATTGTCATTTTCAAATAATGTTTTTCTTTTCTTTTAACATTTGTTTGCAATTCGCTTCAAAACTCAATTTTCTACGATTTTCCAAACATTTATAGTTTTTCCACCCAAAAATGCATGACATGACGACACTTGGTGATTTTACCTTCCAAAGCTCCTCACCAATTACATTGAAATTGTGTGAGCAGACGTATAATTGGTGCAGGATAAGGTACAGAGAGTAGCACGTCGATAAACTCATAGTTTTCAAGTTATTGAGAAAATCCGGGAGGGGCAGATTCCGTGACCCCCTCCCCTCTCCTCTCCAGTGGGGCGCGGGTCAAGCTACAACTTACATTTTTTAAATCAACTTTTGGCCCGCTTCACAAACTTTCTTGGCCACGAACCACCACCCTGAGTCGGCTGTATACTACCAAAGAACCCCAGCACAAAGTAAAAACAAATGAAAGAAATTATGATGCCTGCCTGCCTTTCCTATATTCATTCTAATGGAAAGACATGATGAGAAATGCCAATTTGAGAACAGCAGCACAAAATTGTGACAAATAATTGTGTGGACAAAAATTTACAAAAGAATAAATGTGAGACAAATACTTGTGTGGAAACGAAGTTTTATCAATCTGGAGAACTAGGAGATGATAATTTGAGTACACAAAATCAGGGGCCCGGGAACGATTTCAAAGTTGGGGGGGCAAAACCAAATTTGGCTAGCCAACCCATTTTTTGNGCGTCGGATTTCGACTTTTACTTCAACTGGAGTCCTACGGGGATTGTCAAAATGAATGCTAATTTTAAAACACTTGAAAATTACAATAAATATATTTAGTGCATGACCGAAGACTTTCTCCATTGACCATGTGCTTAACTGTAGCGGTGTATTAACCCGGCAATTGGCTGGGGTCTCAGCCGGAACGCCATTGGCCGGGGTGGGACGTTTTTCGCCCCCTCGTTATCTTCCGAACCAAAAACCGCAGCGAGACACGCAAGACGGCAATCGAAAGCTCTCAATGAGACAAGTCTAAAGCGTACGTACTCTTTTTTATAAATAAGGTCATATGTCAGGTCACAGTCAGGTAAAAGGCTATTTGAGTTTTTGGGCCATACTTTCATCCGAAGCCGTATATTGAGACTATTATCGCACAAAGTGCTCTCAAAGGTATGATGCATCTCCCGTATAAGCAAAACTGAAATTGTAAGCAAAGGTCAAGGTCAAGATCAGGTCAAATCAGGTCACTATTGGCTACAGATCATGTGACACATGTGTTATGCTATTTTACAGATATAACTCGATTGTAGCAGCTATTTGCACACCTGAAACGATATAAGGTCAAGGTCATAAAAGGTCAAAATTAGAAATGAATAAAAACAAAAACAAAATGCAATTGTCTTATGACTTATCCAGTTTTGTCTCAGCAATACAGTGGTGCCATTTATTTGTATGTATCTGGTCAAAAAAGCCTCAAAACGTACGTCATGAGGTATTCATAATTAGAGAGCAACCAATGATTCAGAAATACAGATATTGCTTTGAAATTTGGTTCGGGTATTGCACATATGTGTCTCTTACATATCGTTTTTTTTTTTGTTTTTTTGGGGGGGCTGGGTCATTTTTATTAGAGATGACCCATTTTCTACCCCTTTTCATTTGCTATCTTTTGACGTTTGAATTGCAATTTTGCTTAAGGAGTTGCGTCTTTATATAGTCTGTTAGAGTTAGCATGATATGTGAGTCCAAAGTCGTGTGTAATGACGTCACTAAATTTTAATATATCGCCAAACAATTTTAGTTGAAATGTCTATTGTCGCACTGAAGACGTCAGATTATGTAGGTAAGGTACCAAAAGTTTCTCGTTGATGAAAAACACTGTTCGTTGTGAGCTAGTGAAAATCTCTGAGGGGGCGTTCTTCGGCCCCACCCCGCCAATGGCGGGTTAACGTAGAACAACGAAAAAATAGACAGCAATTGAAATTGCAACTAACGAAATGTTCTAAAATTTGACCTTAGTTTAGGCTCTATAGGTCATAAGTTCACCTTTATTCTTACTTTCTTTTATTAATAAAGATCACGCAATAGTCAATACTGTTTTCTCCATCGTGTTTGTCTCATCAAAAGGCGCATTGGAATGTATTAGTTTTTATTCATGTTAGGTAACTTAAAAATGAACTCGGTCAAGGTCATGTGGTGACCCCAAGTAGGTCATGCTGCATATCAGGAGACGTGTGTCTTTGCCCACCAACGTTGTATTTGACAAAAAACTCATTTGGAAGGCATTTTGACGTTTAAGAAGAAATTTGTAAGATACTGATAAGGCAATACTGGCGAGTTCGCCAATCACCCCTTCCCGTGGCGACGACCCTGGCTTTTTGCATCAGGTTTATTATACAGAACCTCGCTGAACAAAATACAAAATATTCAAGTACACATGAGTAAAAGTTGAGTTTGCATAATTTTTTCAAAAAACTCACACTTTCGATGTCTTATATATTTGTTTACGGAACGTTAAGATCAGCAACGCCAAAGTTGGGGGGGCGCCGCCCCCGCGATCTCAAAGTTGGGGGGGCAAGCGCCCCCGCTGCCCCCCCCCCCTGTTCCCGGGCCTATGGGTCACGAGTGTAGGAGGTCACGAGTGTAGGAGGTCACGAGTGTCGGAGGTCACGGTGTAGGAAGGAGTGACGCGAGTGACCCTGACACCGACAGACAGAGGAGTGCCAGCCAGGTGGGCAGACGTGTGCATTGTCATACTGATCCGACCATGTTTGTAAAGCCGCCGCTTACGTTGACTTGCCAATCAATGACGTCAAAGTTTGCCGTTCAATTATTAGCACCCTTCATGACGGACGATGCTGTAGGATGACCCGAACCGGGGTCGTGCCTCAGAGCCCCGTCTTCCACACGGGGTAGCTCTAAAAGGCAAGCACTAAAAGCTGGATAATTCGCAGTAGTTGGCCGCCAGGAACCGCTAGTGTTCCAACTTCCAGGATACTTTTATGTCGCAAACAAATTTGTATTCATGTATTTTTTATTAATGAACAAATGAGTATGTTACGAAACAAATTGTAAATCAATAAAAATAAAATGTTATATGCTTGCAACGTCAAATTACTGGCTCACTAGCGGTCCCTGGCGGCAAACTGCTGCGATTTATCCAGCTTTAAGTGCAAGCCCTCTAAAACTAGCAAAATTGCATTTGTTTACGATTACCCACGGGCACGCACCAGTACAGACCAGACGTGTGCTCTGGGTTGGATTCGAAAGCCCTTCAGTGTCTCTGAGGGCCCTTTACTTACATGCACCAGAGTGACCTCCCTCCTGGTTTGAGGGCTCCTCTGTGGCTTTTTGAAAGCCATTCCATTCCGTTAAAGGAACACTGCCATCTCAACATGATATTTGAGTTGAGATAGCCATGTTGTGTGCTTGGCATTAAAATTATGTATGGCAGAAGTTAAAACAACCACAATGGTCTAATAAAATATAAATTCGTGTTTAGTTTTGAAATCTCAATCTGTAACATCCCCAGTCCCAGTGTATTTGAACGGGGAACCCTGAGCCAATGATGTCATCACTCTTGACTAAATGTTTATGATAGTCGACTTGTTTTACATTTAGCCATGCATTAGCCATACATTTGGCAGCGTCAGGGTTTTCTCTATTTCCCGAATTCCTTTATATGACGTCATCAACCCAAATATTAAAACTCAGTTTGTTATGAAACTGATCACTGTTTGTGAGAAACAAATGTCATAATCGTGTTCGGCAGCAATTACTTCATATTTAGCACCCACAAGCGGCGTACATTGAGAACGTTTTGGGATCTGTGGAGTCAGTGGCGTATCCAAGGGGGGATCCTAGGAGATCTAGGATCCCCCGCTGAGCCTCAAAGGGCCTTGCGAGGCTCGGCGGGCCACTTTTCGGCACGTGCACTCCTAAAAGCGCGACGAGAAACGCGCGAAGCGCAGTATTATGGGCTCTTAAGAGCGGAAGACCTCTGAAAGCGTGATCTTTGTGAGTTTAAGCACTTTAGAGGGCTTTTAGCAGCCTCCAGGGCCCTCTCTAAAAGACCAGAGGGCCCCTTAGGCGTTCCAAAGAGCCTATGTGCATCTCAGACGGCCCCTGTCTAGACCGAAAGACCCCTTATCGGGTAAGAGGGCCCTGAACACGCGAATGCGTCCCTGTCCAGGCACAGAGGGCCCCTGGCAGGTCGGAGGGCCCTCTGAGCCAGATCGGCAAGGCGACAAAGCAGCCAGCGCATCCCTTGGCCAGGTCTAAAGGCTCCTAGCAGGCTGGAGGGCCGCTTGGAAGACCAGAGGGGCCACTGGACAGCTTGAAAGGGTTCTGTATGCAGGTCAGAGGGGCCTTGGACTAGACCAAAATGGGCCCTGATCAGGTCAGAGGGCCCCCTGAACACGTACGAATGAACCCTTGCCAGCACAGAGAGGAAGAAGAAAGAGAGAGGCCCCTGGGCAGGTCGGAGGTCCTCTGAGCAGTCGGTAAGAGTGACAAAGCCAGCAAGCACAGTCCCTTGCCAGTTAGAAGGCTCCTTAGAAGTTGGCGAGCCCCTGGACAGACCAGAGGGCCCTGAAAGTTTAAGTTGCCCCTGTACAGATCGAAGTGTCCCTGATCAGACAAAAAGGCCCCTGGGCGGGTAGAAGAGGCCCCCTGAACATGCAGAATTATGCCCCAGCAGCCACGGAGGGCCCAGGGCTGGTCAGAGGGCCCCTTGAGCATGTCGACAGGGCGACAAACAGCCAGCGCATCCGACCAGAAGAGTCGCTGCGGCAGATCCGGAGGGTCTTCTGGGCAAGTCAGAGAGGCCCTTGGTAGACCGAAGGGTCCCTGGGCAGGTCGGAAGGGCCCTTAACGATGACGGATGAGCTCCTAGCCAAACTGGAGGGCCCTTGGGTAGGTCGGAGGCCCATGAGCATGTCACGGGCGACAAAGCAGCTAGTGCTGTCCGTCAGTCCAAAGACCTTTGAACTGGCCGAATGGGAATTGGCCCTGAATGGCCCTGACACATAAGAGAGACTTCTTGAGGTCAGTGTTCCCTGTTAGAGGAAAGGCCCAAAAGCAAATAGAGATTAAATAGAAGGATTTATTTCACAATACAAATGATAAAAATTGGAGCTTTCGGGTACAGTTTGAAAAACCTTCGTCGCGTTATGAGGCAATTGGTAACACGCGAAAAACTCAAATTTAAAATATTTTGTTTTTGTGGAGTAAAAACCTCTTCGTATCTAATAATCACCCATTCCAATCAATGTCTCTTCTGTGGATTCAGATGAGATTCCTGAACAGGTCGGAAGGGCGTTTGAAAAGTTTGGAAGGGCACCTAAGTCATCGTTAAAGGCCCCTGGCATTTTTTAAATGAAGGAATGCAGCTGTTAAGAAATAAACGCGGGAAAATTTTCGCGCCGCTCCGCGGCGCAATATTACCTGCCAACAAATGTTTACTGTGATGCAAGCTGGCGTGACGGACGAATCATTTGGGGTCTCTTTGCGAATTTAATCGGATGGTAAACGAAAAACAACAAGAGGTTACACCGACTTAAAACATTGTATTCGTCTCCGTGCCTTGACCTTTTGACAACGGATGCAAATTTATGACTGTGACGCAAGTTGGCGTATATGTCGGGTCATTTGAGACATTTTTAGAGCAACTCACGGTAAAAAAATGAGGGCCCCTTTTAAAGCCAATTTTTGGCCTTTTGAGAGCCATTTGGCCCTTTCTCTGGCCCGGATCCCCCCTGAGCGATCCTGGCTACGCCACTGGTGGCAGTGTCCCTTTAATGAAAAAGGTATCTGGGCAATTCTCTATGGGCCCCCTTTGACCAGTAATGGGGGGATTGCCCCCTTTCCCCCTGGCTGCGCCTCTGATTATAACTCATATTTCAAGTGCTATGGAGTGGAAACTCAATTAAGTTGGACAAAGCTGGAAAGTCCGTGACGACCTCACAAGTCACAACTTTTTGAAGACATGCCGAATTCTAATTTTATGATGCATGCTTTAAGTATCATTTTTCACGACAAATATTTCGACTTCCGATGTGCGGACTGCAGACAGAGTCTGAACTGAGACTGCTCAATTTGCTATTAATTTGTAAAATTCCAGCAATATTCCGTTTGTCCAAAGAACAACGGATATCAACTTCAACATAGTTTGTCGATCACGTTCGCTGTCGGTATTTAACCAGATATGAGTCGTTTCCGTCGTGATCAGTTATCGGTGGCTCTGCCAGTCCCGTTACAGGCGGGAAACACCACTGCATTCAGTCCCAACACCTGCATTTGTTTCTCAACACCCTGTGCTATAGCTTCCACCCATACTATAGATTTGTGAGCACAGCACGGCAACAGTGGAGTTCAAGAACCTGGAACCACATAACGGTGGTGATACAGGGACGTAGCAAGGGGGCACGGGGGCCATGGCCCCCCCTGAGCGAACTTAAATTCACAACTAGGATTAGATATGAGATTATCTGAAAACCCGACCCTACCCTCCCCCCCCCCCCCCCCGGTCAGCAAATATGCTGAGGAAGCAAAATGTGATTATCACACTAATAGAATGAGATTCTCAGGAAGCAATTTTTTTCCGGACGTGCCCCCCCCGCCCCCCCTGAGCAAAATCCTGGCTACGTGCCTGTGGTGATATCACTCAAAGAAAAGAACATAATGCAAGGCAGTTCGATCCCCTTAAAACAACCTCTCCCTTGCACCTATGGCCGAGTGCAAAGACGCAACAATAGCGGTAACATTAAACGATATATACATTTGTCAAGTTGAGTCCGATTGTGATAAAGTTCATCTTTGCAAAATATCATTAACATCTGCTGTGATTTGTGATATACTAATCAGAGGAACAATACGTATTATTAAGATTTCATTTAATAGCTAGTGCACACCTCATTTTATCTAGCATTAATTTATCATTGAATAGCTCGTAGTGTGAGCCGTGAGGACATTGCAATACCATTCCGTAACACCAATCAGATTGGCATTCAGTCTGACAATACCATTCAAAGCTCTCCCGTGTTCCAAAACACAACTAACGGAACAGACGAAGCTGCGGAATGTTCTGCCTGCACAGTGCACACGTGCGCTCCCCCTCCCCCACCCCCTCCCCCACCCCCACCCATCCACCCCCTATCCCGGAAGCAGGAACACCACGCAAGTGCCATGCCATATGACCTCGGCATCATACAAGGCGCTGCAAAGTGCAAACCAATGTCACTGAGTGAGGGCCCGTCACCGGCCTGTCACAGTCGAAGAAGCAGTTTCAGAAAGAATAATCTCCCAGCATACAGTCATGAGTGATACCGAGACCGGAAATGTGCTGCCGGTCGTCACCAATGGAAGTCCAGCGGTACTGGGATTCCACGGGTGTTCAGTATTTACCCAACAGCACACCGCTGAAGACCAGCCAGTCTGGTGCGTGGTCAGAAACCTGTACCCAACTGTACCAGGTCAGTGATCTGTCGCCCAGATCCGGGCCGCTCCCTCTGACAGTCTGACCGGTTCGTCGTCTCCGGTCGTCTCGACCAGGGCACGGGGTGACATCCGCCATCGCCGCCGCCCCCGTTACATCAATAGCATAACCACAGAAACGCGACTGACCCGTCACAGGAGAGGTCAGACCGGTGGGGTGGATCCGCCGGACCGCCGCCATCGCCACCGCCCCCGTTACATAATAACATGAGCACAGAAACGCGTCTGACCGCCGACCGGTCACAGGACCGCTGGCTCCTCCGACCGCCGGCTCCTCCAACGTGACGGGCGCCGCAGAAGAACCGGTCAACCGCAGCATCAAGCTACCGGGGGGTCTGACATGTGATCCGCGGCCGGTCGGCGGAGAGCCACCAGCCATGGCTGTTCATCACAAGATCTCTGAGTGCTGCCGGCACGGTGTCCCAGTTCGGCACACCGGAACAGATGGTGGACTGGTGGTAGTGGGGGTCTCTAGACGGGATGCCTCCGCAACCCTTCACCAGTGCTACTGATGACCGAAACCGACCGAGGAATACATGGTCAGCTTAGCTCAGAACTCAGCGGATATCCCAGCTCAGCTGAGCTATTAGCTTAGCTATTAGCTTAGCTATTAGCTTAGCTATTAGCTTAGCTATTAGCTTAGCTTAGTTTAGCTTAGCTTATAGCTTGCTATTAGCTTAGCTATTAGCTTAGCTATTAGTTAGCTATAGCTTAGCTATTAGCTTGCTTATTAGCTTTAGCTATTAGTAGCTATTAGCTTAAGCTATTAGCTTAGCTATTAGCTTAGCTATTAGCTTAGGCTTATTATCTTAGCTATTAGCTTAGCTATTAGCTTAGCTATTAGCTTAAGCTATTAGCTTTAGCTATTAGCTTAGCTATTAGCTTAGCTATTAAGCTTAGGCTATTAGCTTAGTATTAGCTTAAGCTATTAGCTTAGCTATTAGTTAGCTATTAGCTTAGCTATTAGCTTAGCTATTAGCTTAGCTATTAGCTTAGCTCTTAGCTCAACTCTTAGCTCAACTCTTAGCTCAACTCTTAGCTCAGCTCTTAGCCTTTGACCGAGAAGGCTCGGCCGGGAATTTTTGCCTAACATGCTGTATTTGCGTGCATGAAATTAATATCATCTAATTTACTTGCTTAAATACTAATACGTCGCTTTTACCCCTAAAAAAAACACACCAACAAAAAAAAAAAATGCTGGACTAGGTTACATCAGCGTACTGCTGTGCCGGTCAAGGCTGTGTGTCAGCTTTATAGAAAAGTTGCACTTGAGCCGGTCACCCACCATGTGAAAGAAGGTTGTGCGTTACAGGAATTGGCAGATGACTGATGAGTAACATGTCCTGCCCCTGTACCCGCAACATGGGTATCCGCGACTATATTGGAATCCAGCAAGGGCGGATCCAGCCGGCCGTTTTGGGGAGGGGGGGCAAACCGTTTTTAGCGGACCTTACCTACCCCCAATTTCGAATTTCTGCCCGGATTTGGTCCACTTTATTTTACATCCACAGGATTTTTTTCGGCTTCTTTGGTTATCGAAAAAGGAAAGATCTCAGCTTGCAGTTTGTATTGTTCCGACATTGCCTTACAGTACCAGAGCAAAACTATTTCAATTGCCAACTGTACCCAAGGGCGTCGCAGATAACTTTTGAGTGGGGGGCAATGGCGGATCCAGAAAATCTTCAAGGAGGAGGCCATCAATTGCAGTAGTGCCCCTACCTATACCCAAATCTGAAAACTCGACGGATTTAGTCCACTATATTTCGAGGGTGCCCCTATTTCAGCATTTTTTTTTTAATTTGCAAAATGTCAAGGACCCCTCAGGTCAGCAGACTGCCAGAGTGCCCCCTCAGGCGGCTAGAGTGCCCCTCAGGCGACCAGAGTGCCCCTCAGGCGGGCTAGAGTGCCCCCTCAGGCGGTCAGAGTGCCCCTCAAGTTCGAGGTCCAAGGGGGGGCCATGGCCCCATGCCCCCCCCCTGGATCCGCCACTGGTGGGGGGCTGGGCTGAAATGACACAAAAATGTAACCCATTTTTATGCGTGTAGTAAGCCTTTGCAGCATTGTGTAATGTGGACTTTATACCTATTAAAATAGGCATTTGTTGTTTAGCGCCGCGAAGCGGCGCGAAATTTTTACGGATTTGCCTGATGAAACCCAGAAACATACAGGGTGTCCCAGAATAACCCGAACATTGCTCTTTGATGTCTTACACAAAGAAGACAATTATAATTTTTGTCTTTATTTACCAAGATAGCCAACTAAACCAGCAACGCAATGATGTATTCAGTTGGGCATATTGGCAGCTATATTTATTTATTTTATTTATTATTTATTTATTCAAGCGATCACC
>VOPJ01001716.1:0-18585 GCA_014673585.1 Semibalanus balanoides | reverse complement strand
TGGGTTTTTTACCCCTTAAATGTAAAAAACATTAAAAATGATCACGATTTTTTTTAAATAAAATTGAAAAAAATATGTAAGAGAACCATATACGAACAACTTACATACAAAATTCCAAAATGGTATCATCATTTTTGAGTGATGGCATCAAAGTACTGGTAACTCAGAACTTGTACGTACTCAGAACTTGTAACTTGTAACTTGTACTCAGAACTTGTACGTAAAATACTGGTAACTCAGAACTAAGGACTTGTACCAGTACTTTATACCTTGTAGACAATTTTAGATCAAATCCTAAAAGATATTGGACCTTCTTAAAGTGCTTTAGCAAAAAGGGCAAAAACAGTTATCTATACACCCCGTTTTAAGAGACGGAGAATCTTTTACATCTGACGATGCAGGTAGGGCATCTCTGCTAAATAGAGTATTTGCTTCAAAGTTTTCTAATCCCAGTGTCACAGCTTACCCACCAAACAAAAAAGTGACAAAAAGACCAATAAAATTATCGCTCTGTGTCACTTCTGTCACTATTTGGCAAGGTCATCGAAAAATTAGTTTATGATGAACTTCTCCGACACGCTGCTCCGGTACTATCCCCCGCTCAACACGGATTCCTTACTGGCAGATCCTGCACTATTAACCTAACTTCTTACCTGCATACTGCTTGGAGCTCGATTTCCGACGGGTGCCAGACGGACGCAAACCATACGGATTTTTCCGCAGCACTCAAAAGCGTTAACCATTAGTTACTTTTGTACAAACTATCCGAGTCTTACAGCATCCATGGTCAAATTTTGGATTGGTTCGTCTCGAACCTGTCGGACCGAGAGCAGAGATTTATTGTGAACGGAAATACTTCTGAGTAGGTCAAAGTTAAGTCCGGAAATCCTGAAGGGGCCCTTCTGGCCCCTCTACTTTTGTATATGTTTATTAACGATTTACCAGCAGTTGTGGTGTCGTCCAAATGCATCATATATGCGGACGACGTCAACATCTACCGGCAAATCTCCTCTACTGCTGACTGTGCGCCTCTTCAAGCTGATCTTACCTATCTCTGTAAATGGTCTGCCGACTGGCAACTCACTCTAAACCCTCAGAAGTGTGTTGCGTTCACAATAACTCTCAAGCAAACACCTGTCCTTCACACCTACTGTATCAACAGTTCTCCCCTGCAGCGTGTGACGGAAGCTCGTGACTTAGGAGTCGTATTAGATTCCAGGCTCACATTTTCGGCTCATATAGACAGTATGGTGACCAAAGGAAATCGGGCTTTGGGTCTCGTAAATTCGATCATTTAATACAGGCCTTCCCAGGCAGAAATTTGACCGAGAAGCGCTGCATGTGGCATACTAACGCCGAATGTCAGGTCAATCCTAAATATGAAAGTGTTGTCTGGTCAGGCTGCAGCTAAAACCCATTTAAAGCGATTGGAAAGGGTACAGCACAAATTTATTGTTTGGCTAGCCGCCAGAGCCAGAGGCGCGGACAGACTCGCCGGTCTCGAATACCGCGATTTGCTCAACTCTATCCATGTCCGATCTTTTGAAGCGTGACGCGTACAGGCTGACCTTGATCTCATATTTTTGTATCGTGGCTTAACCGATTCCTCTTTTCTGTTAGTCTGTTTTTCACTTCTTATACAACGCCGTTCGACACGGAATAACAGCATGTTTAATGTGCCGTTCACTCGCGTCTCCACTGTGAAGATAGGGACGTTTGTAAGACTTGCAACCTTAGCGAACGCTTTTATTCTAAAAATCACGTGGATTTCTTCGTAGACGGTTTTGTTACTTTGAAAACATCTGTTTTAGCCTATGCCGTGAGCATGAAGCTGTATGAGAGCGTGGTTCTTTTCACTTTATCTATGTATTGTGCGCATATGTGGATGTATATGATTATTTATTCGACGGTGAAGACGGCGAGTCGCTGCGCCCCTTTGTCGTAGCCCAGTGACTGCAAGTCTGTAGACAGACACACCCACAGACAGACCCACATACAAAGTCACTACACAATCGGTCTCCCCAGTGAAACCTTTCGTTCCCAAAACCGCTAAAGCGCTTTACGGGAAATGACGGCGCAGCTGGACGATTTTGCGCTGGACGACGCAGAGCTGCGCCGGCTGGGCCGGGACCGCGCAGCCGCCGTGGCGAAGGCGGCCTGCGGGTACAGCACCTCTTCCCCGGCCGGAAAGGTGGAGTACATACTCAGCAGTGGGCGGGCAGTGAGGCAGCCACCGATGCCCGGCACCGACGAACCGAATGGAGGGAGATTAGCCAGGAGACGCCCGCTGATAAAGAGGACGAGGATGAAGAGGAGGAGGAGACAAAGTTTTGAGGGAATCCCGAGGCGAGTCAGTGCGCGCCCCATCACCGCTGCGCGCCGGTCCGGCCTGCCGGCCTCACCTGCAGTCTTTTGGAGCGGTCGCCGCCGCTGATGTTGCCGCCGCTGTCGGGGCACCCGCCGACGGACAGTTCGATGACGAAATGTGAATGTGCGGAATGTGATATTGAAATAATTGCAGAATGTGATATTGGAATAAAGAGAAAGTAGTGGTAAAAAATATTATTTATTATATATATATCTATCAGTTGACTTCGTTTATAAGTGGGCACAGTGCCTGTTGGCGATATAAATGAATACATTAAATGAAAAATGAGCTCATGACGTCATATTTTGATATCGCGTCTTTTGGCTTTTATCGACAAGATAAAGACAAATGGATGACAACACTGTATTTTTTATACAAAACAAGCACAAGTACAAAAACATGTTTTTATTTATGTTTATCAGTTTCACATTTTGACATTTTGTGACGTTTCTTTGACCTTGGCTTGACAATAGCGTCATTTAAATGAAGTCAGGAGGTAAATTGAGTATCACGTTCGAATTTTACGTGTAACATGATCCATAAAACAAGTTGTGTATGACTTTCGTAGATATTTTGTGTACAGTGACCTTTTGTGACCTGACCTTGACTTTGATCTTTGCCAACAATCTGACTTTAGGTCACGCGAGATGTGTACCTATCACACCTTCGAGATCACTGTGGGTGTTATCGTTACAATTGAAGACTTTGGATGGAAAGAATAGTCAATAAACTAAAATACATCGTTTTTTACCTTTGACCTGACTGTTACCTGACATGTGATCTCACTTTGAAATTGTTGAGCATACTTTAGTTTTGTCTCTTTGGGTGCCTTTGAATGCCGCCTTGCGCGTCTCACTGCGATCATTGGTTCGGAAGATAACTAGGGGGAGCGCTTAACACACACACACACACACACACACCTGCCCCCGAGGGAGCGCGCTTAACACCCTTAAGGAGTATTGGGCTCCCTTACGCAAATTTGACTCCGTTTTTTCTCTGAGCGAATAAAGTGCTAAATATCATAACCTCCACAGCATTGACAAGCTTATAAAAACAAAACGATAAGCATGTAAACACAATGTATTTTCTTTGGAAGTAGATTAGAAACACAAAAGACAACCCACGATCACTCGAGAGGTCGTTTGCGGATATGCCATTTCATGCAGCATAGGTGAGTGTAACTAACCTGACTAAGCTTACCCTTCTGCACGAATCAACATCAAGATAACAACATCCTACATGCACCGTCAGTGACAGACGCACAATCCATCTCGTCTGCATGGCGCGTTGGCGGCGTGGGTGGCGCCCGGCGCTGGCCGGCGTAGCTCTGTCGGATGTGCCTCTGAGATCGATGGTACTGCCCTGGCCCCTCCAGCCCCCGCCCCCGCCCCCGCCCAGGCTGAGTCACCCTACTGGGCACGTGGGTCCTGTCATCCCAACAGATCTGCATTGGAGCTGGCAGCCGGAGCGAGGTGCATAAAAACCGAATTACTCTGACGGTGCGCGTACGTGAGTACATACACTCACTGTATGCATATATGTACTGAGGAATAGCGCACCACCGTGAAAGACATGCTATTGTACAATGGCGTCGACACGCGGGAAAAAATAGTGCGACTTTTTGCTTGGGGGTGGCACCTGGCATGGGAGGCATCTAGCTAGCATGGGGCGGCACCTGGCTGAAGGGGTGGCACTCGGCTGAGGGGGCGGCATATTTTTTAGGGGCAGCACCTGACTGAAGGGTGGCATCTTTCTGAGGGGGCGGCACCTCATCATCATCAACACGTTTATTTGCATTCATGTTCAGTACCATAAGACAACGTTCGGCAGTTATCCGGGGTGGCACTCGGCTGAGCGGGGCGGCCATAATTTTTTAGGGGCAACCACTGACTGAAGGGTGGCATCTTTCTGAGGGGCGGCACTCATATCATCAACACGTTTATTTGCATTCATGTTCAGTACATAAGACAACGTTCGGCAGATCCAGCGCAAAAGCAGAAATGTGCTTGATTTGGAGCACTGGTTCTGTTGGCACACTTATTCACAAGTCACTCTGCCGCCGCCACAATACTGGTCACTGGTCAATACAGTTACGACGAACAGCCAACCACCACCTCGCTCTGGCTGAAGGGGCGACACCTGGCTGAAGGACCGACACCTGGCTAAATGGGCGGCATCTTTTGAGGGACGGCATCTAACTTGAGTGGCGTCCGGTCAGAGACAGCACCTGGGTATGGGACGGCGCCTCGTCGAGAGCGGCACCTAGACGGGGGCGGCACATTGGGACGTCCAAAAAAGTGGTAGGTACGACTAATCTGAATGGTCTGTTAGGCGTCGACGCCCCTGCTATTGTAACAGTGTTGCACAATGCACTATGTGTTTTCAGAGAAGATGTAGCTTGTTGTCTTGTCCTCCTATGTTAACAAGTGCGGCATAAGTGTGACAGTTCATAACATTATTAAAGTAAATGAACCACTTTCATAATGAAGTTTTGAGCAGAGCAGTTGTGACTTGTGTACGCCATGTCGAGAAACCACTTGTGTGATACCAAGTTTGGTTGTATATGTTCTGCCGAATATATTTGATGTTTCAGACGGTGATTCAACGCTGTGTCGAAAATTTCAACGCTGTATCGATAGGCTTTATATGCGAGCATGTGCTAAAAGCAGCGTTACTAGACCAATGAACGAACAATACTATCCCAAGGACAAGTTTATGCTTATACATAGTTTTGTGTGAACAATGGACTAGTTGCAGGTTGCTTGATGAATATGTGCAAAATAATAATAAAAATGTGCTGATCAACGTGATACACATCATTTTGCATACAGATCAATATTCAGAG
This sequence comes from Semibalanus balanoides, assembly GCA_014673585.1. Taxonomy (NCBI): domain Eukaryota; kingdom Metazoa; phylum Arthropoda; class Thecostraca; order Balanomorpha; family Balanidae; genus Semibalanus; species Semibalanus balanoides. The sequence continues at coordinate 13,372 of VOPJ01001716.1, read as the reverse complement.
AGATATTTGCATGTAAAAGTTTATTATTTATAAAGATTTGAATGTAATGCACGTCATTTAGCAAAATATTGCGCATCCTATGGAAAAACCTGTTATTTCCCAATTTCCGTGGCAATACAAATGGTTAAACGCTTTTCCTATGACTTACTGTTCACACCAAACTATTCAGAAATTCAATGGAGATTTATGCTGTGTATGGTTCACAAACAAAGCGTCCATCTTAATATCCTCGAGAGCAGCATGTTCGAGATAGGCTCCGTTTCGGCTGGGCACAGATCTGCTCCACCTCAACTTCACCAATCTGCTTACGGCTGCCTGCCGGCAGGGATTTGGTCCCCCGCACTGCAGTTGCCCCATGGCTTGTTCCTTTAGTTGCTTCCTAGTCCTGGAGATTCTTTCTTAACACCTATTACTGTCTAGTTACTCCACAGGAAGCTGTTTAAGTGGCTCAAAATCAAATGCTGCCTCACTGAAACACTGCTCCAGAAACTACTTGCAAAATGCGACCGTGCCCTCATCTGTCTTTGAAATAGTGTCTGTCGGATCCAGAGCTTTGTATGGAAAGACGATCTAGATCATCCTTAGGATCCGTTTGGCTATAGCAATCCGTTCAAATGCATTTGAGCTGCCGTTGAGATTGTTGATTTGGTCACAATGTAGAATTCCACAATTTTAGTTTTGTGTTTGTTTCAGTAAAGCTGCATGATTTCAAATGGCGACATCTGCTTGAATGCGCCATATCACGTGCTTTGATTTCACGCGATTAACGTGATGCTAAATTTTGCGTTGAACCTCTATTTTACAAATTCAATGTGTCAACCGAACTGCTAAAAACTTGCCTTGGTCATCAATAGCGCCTGAACTATTGCTAATTGCGTCAGACCAATCAGAGTAGCAGAATTGTAAATTACGTAAATATACTTAATTATTTAAAACAAATAATTCAGGAGAATTTATATTAAATTGACTATCTATACAATATTTTAAATTAATTTGCATTCAATCAAATACATAAAAACAGGGGGTTAGGTAACCTGCAACTAGTCCATAATAGGATATAAGTTACATTTGTACATATACTACTTGAAAAATGCATTTATTCACATAAGTTACAAATCTTTACATTTTCATTCGAAGCACAAAATGTCGTATCAATATTGTGCCGCTTTTATCGTTTTCGCCACTTCTTGCAATCTATGCTGAATATGAGTGTGTGTGTGTGTGTGTGCTTTCGAAATATATCGCTTTCAAAAAACTGTTTTTGAGGTATCTATCTTGATAATTTAGTCAAACCAATACCAAATTTACATTTGTCAGGTATGGATACCCACTTACTGGCACATTTACTCCTATTTGGCAAAATGGGTGGTTTTCTGTAAGCTGATCTGGCGAAAATCCTTAGCGTTCAACAAAATGAAAAAGGGGGAATATTACACAACTACCATTTCACTATAAGTGGCAATTATTTCATGCCGAATGTGAAAAGCATTCCAGCAAGCAGATCGGCGCTGTTGAATGAGGAGCTGTAGTAACCACTAACCTGAGGTCTGCGATTAGCGCCATATTTTTAACTAAAGGACTCAGGCAAACTGTTTTTCGAGGGAAATCATTGTTTCTGGTCCGACATGTTTATTGTTTAAAGGCCTCCAGCATCGCATGAATAACCGCCATTTTATCATTTAAAACAGTAGCTCTCAGCTTCATCAGCTTCAAGGGCAAGGTTAAACTCCCTTTAGCGGAACCAAAGTGACTCGTTAACTCCTCCCCCATTACGAAGGCCGTAACTCTCGGCATCAAGCTATGCGGTACAGCGTGTCTTCAGGCGTTTGATGCTAGTGCCATCTAGGAGCAGAAATATAAGTGACATTTGTGCTGCTTCTCTTACTCTTCTAAAGCAGTTGTTTCCAACGTAAACCAGCAAGTAACCCGTAACACAAAGTTGAGCATTATTTAGCGTTAAATGGCTTTAATCCAGGGCAGTGATGCGCTTTGCGGTAATGTGGTGACAGTGACACAGAAGCTGGGACAGATGTAGGATTTGCATTGTGCAATGTGCATTTCATATGTGCGTTGTGCGCCACCATCAAACAAGTCAACCATAATTGTTACGTAGTTGTTCAATCATCATTACCCCCATCCGAAGACTCTTTTACCCCAATGGACTACTTGCGGTTGTTTGGTGAATATTTGCAAAATTATGAAGAAAATGTGCTGATTAACGTGATACACAATTATTTTGCATACAATTCAACTATTTTGCAAGATATTTGTATGTTACAAGTTCTATAAAGCACTTGATGTAGTGACGTATTTTATAAAAAAAAAAAAATATTGCGCCGACCTATGCAAAAGCACTGTTGCTCCTGGCATTTCCCGTGGCAAAATCAAATGGTTAAGCGCTTTCCTCTGATTTACTGTTCACACAAACTGATCAGAAATTCCATGGAGATTTATGCTGTGTATATTCAAAACACAAATTTGCATCTTAATATCATCTACAGCACATGCTCGAGATAGACTCTGTTACGGCTGAGGCACAGCTCTGCTCTCCAGCTCATACTCACGAAGAAGCTTACGGGCCCTTGTCGGCGGGATGGTCCTCACTGCAGCTCCCACGGCTGTCTTTAGCTGCTCCCTGGTCTGGACATTCTTCTTAAACACCTATAACTTGCTTAGCTACCTCCTCAGGAAGTTGTTAACTGGGCTCAGATTCGGATTCTGTCCTCACTGAAACACTGCCCCAGAAACCACTTGCAAAATTCAACCCTGCCCTCAACGTTGTTTTGAAATAACTTCTGTCGGGTCCAGAGATTACGATTTGATGGTCACAGGGTAGAATCCCACAATTTTAGTTTTGTGTTTTCTTCTGTTAAAGGGATTATAGCACCTTGGGAAAAGTATGAAGAATGATGGAGAAGAGTGCCCTGATCACGGTTCTGGCATTCATTTTTTGCAAAAAAAGTGCAATTTGGTGTAATTGGAAAAATAATTAATATACTGCATGTGACGTCACAACCATCTTGCGTCACCAAAACCAGTTGTGGACGTCACCAAGGAGGCAGCGAACGGCAAAATATGTCTTCCGTGTATCAGATATGTAAAAACCATAAAACAGACTGCGTTCCGCTGTTCTCGACTCGCCAATAATATTGGATGCGATTTAAAATGTGTTAATGTTTGCACTATGGTCTATCTCAAACATCTTTTGGCAATTTGTAATTGGAAATCGACTCACAATTGACAAAGATAGTTACTCAAAACTATATCCACATCAGAGAGAATTAGCCTGTTGTGTGATTTTGTGAATTTGGGAGGTGCGTTGCTGAAGTATTACCGAAAAATACTTCAGCAGCGCACCTCCCAAATTCACATGTGTGGTAACACTCCCAAAAGTCGGTGCGTTGCTGAAGTATTACCTGATGATGAAGTTGTTGATGTGAAGACCTTTTGAAGACCAGTGTCTGCATTATTTTCAAATGAAAATCCTATGAAAACTGACAAGGAAAACTTACAACCATTTCGAAATTGACAAGCCGTTAGTGTTACCCTTCGGTGGCGGGCGGACGGTTCAAATCAAGGCCGCGTTCAAATAGCGAAAACGAAGTTGCGCATGAAAATTACAGTGGAGTAAACTCTTATTGACGTATGCGAAACGTACCGAAATTTGTTTCTTTTTAAAATATGCGCCAATATGCACAACGGTTTTGCCGTTGTAGACTCAGCAAACTAGGTCGTTTTGGATGGACAAATTAGACCTTTGGAGGTTTCTCTGTACAACCCGACAATCTGGCTATCTCAGTTAAAAACATGTGAAAGGTGCTATTCCCTTTAAGTGGGATGATTCCAAATTTAATTGCATCTTGTTTAAATCCGCAATATCAAAAGTGCTTTGATTTTTCGTCGGCGATAAATTTATCATGTTTATTTTTCCATTGAACCTCTATATAAAAAAAAAATGTGTCAACCGCACTGCTCAAGCTGCCTCAGCGTAACTTAGATCGCCTGAACTATTGCTAAACTTGCGTCACGGACCAATCAGAGAGCAGAATTATAAATTACGTAAATATACTCAATTAGTTAAATTGCTGACAATTCAGATGAATTTATATTACATTGACAATGCATAAAATAGTTTAAATTAATTCGCATTCCATCAAATGCATACAAACAATGGGTTAGGTAACCTGCATCTAGTCCATTGAGGTTATTACTCCTTCTTGAGAATCACTGATTTAAATTATCCCTGTTACTGTCGGGGGGCCGAATCGGCCCCCTTGAGTTTTTTCGAGTACAGTTCATTCAACATTCAAGATATAATCGTTAAACTTGCTGAATTTTTCCAACATTTCATTGCGCATCGAATGGTGTGCTGTTTTTAGCAAATAAACCATTAGGAGGGGGTCCAGGACAGTTTTTAGAGGGGGATTCGGCCGTTTTGACCCAAAACCTTTGAATGGTTAATCACTCTCTGTTGGATCCAGGGGGCATCAGGGGCAAATGCCCCCCCTCCAAACCGCCTGAAATCGGCGCAAATTTACACATTTTCTGATGAAGAAAGAAGGAGATCTACGCAACTTTTACCAAGACAAGTTTATTTTAAAACGTCTAGCAATGCATAAGGGAGCAAAATCCAATGAGTTTTCTGAATTTCGATTCACTTTTTTCGGGGTGATGCCCCCATGGCACCAAAAGCTAAATCCGCCAATGTAATCACTCGCGGAGAGTTGTGTGTTGTAGCAAAGTATTAGCCAAAACAGGCATCGGTAGAAAATTGATTGTTCTTTCAGATGGCAGTCTCGAAATTTCAATATTTTGATTTTTGAAATATAAAATTTTGAAAACTTAATTTTGTTTCAAAATTATATTTTTTACTTCCATGAGGTTTAAAAAAAGAAAAAAACGGAATACGTGTGAGAGAAAACACGCCAATAAATATATATTAAAAGTTTCAGTTCGATATCTACATATTTGATGAACTGAAGTCAGATAAATAATGCTGAACCTTCTATAACTATAAATGATATGAGTGAAAAGTGCAAAAATAATTGTGTAACACCATCATATCAATTCCAATATATTTAGGATCAGTCATCTTAGGCCCTTTCCGATGACCAGGCATGCAATTTTTAGTCAATGAGGACTCGCTCCGCGCTTCGCGCTCGCTCGTAACTAGAGGTGTCAAAAGTTTATATTTTGGGGACCCAGACCCGACCCGCGGTCCCAAATGATGAAAAATGGACCCAGTTATACCCGGTGCAAGACAACCTTGGACCCAGCGGACCCAACTAGCAAAATGCTGTCTCGCAACTAATCTGTACAAATCTTCACACTACAGTTAGTTCAAGTAAACTAACTCTATTAGTGCAAAAACATACAGTTTAGGTTGGCAACAGGTCACAGGAACCAGCGCACAGTGTTCCGACTTGCGTGAAACCAGCATGAATCATAAGTTGGACCCAGTCTGTACCCGGTATCATTTGGCGGGACCCAGTCTGGGGCCAACTGGGTCCAGACTGGGTCTGGAGACCGGGTCTTGGGGTCCACGTTTTGCCATCTCTAACGAGCACTTTTTTGACAATAAATCGTGACAGGATGACCATAGACACTCGCAACTGGTCCTAAAACGTTTGTCTCGCTCGTCAATACCCATCTTTTCATATGCATCTTGAACGACTTATGTCACATTGACCTTGACCTTAACTTTAACCCGGGGTCAATTTTGTTAATTGACCAAATTGATATGTTTCGAACCGCTTGACGAGAGAAGCATGCGATGGTATCAAAATAATTACTCGGTGCGTTTTAGATACAAAGTTATTCACGAACAAACTTTTGCTACCAAATTGGTTTGCTTACATTTGATGACCTTTACAGCCAAAACCATTGACCTGAGATCACTTCTGATCCCACGGTGGTGAAAGACAATTAAAATGGCTTCCCAGCGCTCTTTTCGGATTCTTCCTAGCTGCCATAGCTTCAGAAATAATGGTAAGGTATCCTGAAAAATGATATTTTGGCAAATTTGACTTCTGATAACGTCCTTAGATCTTGAAGATGGTAAGCCAGGGTCACTAAAATTTCACAAAATGCAGTTTTTTTACACCCTACCCACATAACAAATTTCATGATTCTAGCTCTTATGGCAGCCTATATCTGAAGGGGGCCGAAAAAGCCCCCCAGACAGATTCGTATACTTTTCATCCCTCCAGGAATAGGGTTAAAAGGCTCTGCAGTGCTTGGCAATGTCGAATGATGAGATTATGTCAATGGTAAATTGGGCAAGGCGCTTTGAAACCTTTACCATTATGAGTAAGTATCAACATATTTTGTTCGTTACCCCTCGCCCGGCGTAGGGGTGGATGCCACCCCCCTCGGTTTTTCCCAAATAACTCATCGTAGTTTGTAAACCAATCGCAATGAAAATTTCCAGTAAACGACTTTAAAAAAATTGCAGAGACTCTATAAATTTTTGTACTTTCAACTTTCATGACCATCGTTGACCTATGACTGTTTCTCAAGGTCATGTCAGGCGAAACTGGCGTCCCAAAGTGTCGATCCTTGTTACATGTGCAGTTTCCTAGTGTTTGACGTTCAGGAGCAAGTGCAAAGGTGTTTCCAGGTGACAGGTGTGTCTTCTGCTGAGCTTGTGACCTCGACTGACCTTTTCTGAGGTCAACCGAGGTCACTTACCTCCGATGACCTCCGATGATTTTTTTTTTTTTTGCTTCTGACCGCTGTTAGGACAGTTTTTGACGCTGATTTCAAATCTTAGAACCATTTGACATAAATATATGTTGTACTGGGGTCATGCACTTTCAAAGGTCAACTGAGGTCGCTGGCCTCAGATGACCTCAAATGACCTTTTTTTAATTTGACCATTTTAGGTCATTTTTTTACGCTGATTTCAAATATGGCCATGTATTAAGCATACAAGCCGTTTTCACGATGGATTATTTTGCGCGAAATGTTTTAAAACATCTTAAGATGTTTTGAAATAGTCTAGTAGAATGTTAGTATACGATATTGTAGTGTCAGAGACCGCCACGTTGTACTCCGTCTCGTGCCGAGGACGGGTTGCCCCTGCCGCGGCGGTCGTGCTCGGGAACGGAGAAGCAGGGCGCCGCGGCCGTCTCGGCGCACAGCGCCCGCGCAGAGGGGCGCGGTCATACGAGCCGGGCCGTGGCGAACGAGCCGCGGAGCCAGAGGGCAGTGACCGGGCCGCGGCAGTCGCTGGGCGGGGACCCAGCCAGCGGAGTTGTTTGCCATTGTCTGTATCAACCTTGTGTTAAGTTAAATGAAGTAAACGAGTGAACTTCTGACTTTTGCGTGGCTGGACGGGCGGGCTTTGAGGCTGACGTGGCTGGGAACGGCGGGCTGAAGCTGACGTGCGCGACACTACAGATATATTCCAAGAAAAGATAAAATTACTGATTTAGGCGATATTAATCATTATTCAAGATTATGGAAACATGAAATGAGCTTCTTTTACAAATAATGATACAAATCGTTCGTTTCTAAAGAACATATGCGTCCATGTAGTCCGTTCGTTTAGTTAAGCATACCGCCATATCAGATTACTCAATCTGGCAGGTCATGGATCACAGTCCTGCCTTTCCCCATGGTGCAATAATAATTAATGCGCTAGAAACGATTTCGCTGGGAGGCAGTCCTAGATGAGTCAAGGGAGTCGCTTTGTTGAGCGAACCAGATAAGCGTGCCCGAGACCGATATGTTACGAGATGTTCTGGGGAAATAGTGCCGTTAGGTGAAAGATCTGGCAATCACAGCTAACCTATACATAATTATCTTGCTGGTCAAGCCACAAAACCACAATTTGCCTACATACTATTTTCTGACCAACATATTAACAAAATTCTGAGAGAACATTTCAACACAAAAATCGCTTGCAAAAGTTCGGAGTATAGGAAATAATAGTATACTAAAACTTTGCATACTAAAACTTTCAAAACATGCTAAGATGTTTTAAAACATTTTCGCGTAAATAATCCATCGTTGAAAAACGGCTACTAAGTATGTTCTTTCCATTTGGCTCGATAGTATCAATTTTCACACCATTACATTCGTGTACATTTATTATATATATATTATAATATATAATATATATATATTATATATATATATATATATATATTATATGATATGAATTTAGTCGAATGACTTGTATGGATGGCTTTCCGAGATCAGGACCCGGCTAAGCAGAGCTGTTGCGCTGGTTCCGACCTCACCACACGATCGCGGGCAACCTGTGGCCGGCCAGAATTAGAGAAACGAAAGTTTACGTGCCCGACATTACCTGGACACGTCCAACCCGCTCGCTGACGTCACCTGGCCTGAGTGCGAACCGCTGCCACCGGCCGCAGGCCATCCCAGTCAGGAGCAAATAGCGAGCCGCCACGAAGCGACTCGAACCCAGACTGCCAACTACTGGGATAGGTCAGAAAACCAGCGCTCTCCCACTGAGCTACAGAGGCGGATTTTGGTCTTTGACATGACCTCAGAGGTCAGCTATTGACTCAGACCTTAAAATCATATGTCAATGGCTTTCTCTCGTCACAAGCAATACGCTCGTTTTTAAAGGGAATATAGCACTTTAACATTAGTTTTTAACTGAGGATACCAGATTGATCGGAAATGCTAGAAACCCCAAAATCCGAATTTTTTCCCTCCAAAGCGACCTAGTGCTGAGTTTCAACGCCAAAACCGTTGGTCATATGTGGTCATATTTCAACTCACAAAATCCGTGGGGTTTTTCGCATACGTCATCAGTAGTTACTCCACTTGATGGCCACCGCACTTTCGCTTTTAACCGTCCGCCCAGTAAATTCAGTTACCTTGCGTCAGAAACCCCGACCGCCACCGACGTCGGTCAGGCGCTCGGCACACTAGTGGTTCAACGTATGGCGTGCCCGCCACGTCCCTTCCCGGCGTGAGCGAGGCGCCGGTCGACCCAGCCAGGTCGGTTTTCACGCCTACCGTCTGCACCCATCGTGCGGTGCCGCACAGCAAGCTGTCACTTGGGCGGGACGCAAAGTTTGCCGTTCGATGCCTCCTTGGTGACAGACACAAACTCGCTTGGTGACGCAGTTTGCGGTGACGTCAATGTAAACATATTACTATTTCAATTACAACAAATTCTGACATGGTTCGCAAAAAATGAATGCCAGACCGTAAAGGGCATTCTTCTCCATCAATTTCTTACATTACTTTTCCCAAGTGCTATATTCCCTTAATCGAAAGCTCTAGCTCAATTAGGGGCGAAAACGCACGGGGTACGTACCACCCCCCCCGTACCCCGGAACACAGGGTGTAATTGATTCCAAATAATTTGGCGTGCCCAGCCTTCAAGGGCGGCCAAGACTATAAAAGGGCGCCAAGGCTTAAAGGGCGCCACTATCTTTTTTGTATCTTCAAAACATTCGTTTTTCTCCTCCTGATTTTTGATCACTTTGACAGCGAAAGACCTTTTGGTATTACATTTGTATATCTGTATTCAACGTTTATTTTCCTATGTTTCGTTAGAGGGGCGCCATTCCCATTGCTGGCGGCATTGCTGATAGCCTCAGAATAGCACAACTTCATTTATAATTAACCCTCGCCCTGGTGAGTGGGGTCATTTTGACCTTCCCCTCCTTGCACTTTTTCGGGAATAGTGGGAAAACTGCGACGTGCAGCGCTGCCAAATTCGGTACACGTATTCGGGTGTCAATAACCCAGATTTGCCCAAGTTTTGGTAATATATAATATCAGATAATATCAGGAACTGATATTATCTGATAGTATATATAGTCGAAGGGGCGCCGTCACTAGCCGTAGGGGCGCTGTCATTAGCCGGAGGGGCGCCGTCACTGCCCGGAAGAGCGCCGTGGTTCCAAAGGATCTGGGCATCATCTGCATTACCTGATACTCGTTACGCCACTGTTAACAGGTTACAGGGCGCCCAAAAGGGCGCCCATGTGGTTCATTAGGGCACAAATTATTTGTGGGTGGCACCAGACCAGATTGTGGGTGCCAGGTTTTCAAAATCATGATTGTGGGTGCCAGGCACCACAAAGAGATATAAAAATTACACCCCTGGCCGGAGGGGCGCCCGCCACTAGCGGACGGGCGCCGTACCTAGCCGGAGGAGCCCCGTCATTAGCCGGAGGGGCGCCGTCATTAGCCGGAGGGGCGCCGTCACTGGCCGGAGGGGCGCTGTCACGGCCCAAAGAGAGGCTGTCACGGCCCAGAGAGAGGCTGTCACTAGTCGGAGGAGCGCCGTCACTAGCCGGAGGGGCGCCGTCACTAGCCAGAGCGGCGCTGTCACTAGCCGTAGGGCGCCGTCACTAGCGAGGGGCGCCGTTCACTGCCGAAAGGGCGCCACCGTCACAGGCCGGATAGGGGCAGTCACTCAAGTGTCGGAGGGGCGCCGGTCACTAGCCGGAGGGGCGCGTCACTGCCGAGGGGACGCACGTCACTAGCCAGAGGGGCGCCGTCATTAGTCGGAAGGGCGCCCGTCACTGCCGGAGGGGCGCCGTCATGGGCCGGAGAGTGGCAGTCACCAGTCGGAGGGGTGCCGTCACTAGCCGGAGAGGCGCCGTCACTGATCGGAAAGCTGCCTTGAGTCCAAGTGACCTGGTCATCACCTGCGTGACCTGATACTCGGTACGCCACTGTCAACAGGGTGCCCAAAATGGCGCACATGTGGTCCATTAGGGCGCAATATTTATTGTGGGTGCTCAGGCCGGATTGTGGGTGCCCAAATCAGGATTGTGGGTGCTCGGGCACCCACAAAGAGATATAAAATTACACCCCTGCCCGGACACGCAGTGAATTTGCCCTACCCGGGCGAGGGTTAATCCTTCACCACTTGCCGCTTATCAAGGCTACATTATACTATTCATAAACCTGCACCCCGGTGGGCTTCCGATACAACTCCGCCATGGTGGGGGGTAAAATGACCCCCTCGTCTAACTCAAAAACTAAAGGAGTTAGAAAAACGTAAAAAAAAGTTGGAAAGCTCTTTACATGGAAATTTGAAGTTTAAAAAATATGTTTTGCTCAGCTCATTATTGAGGTCACTAGAGGTCATGAAAGGTATAAACTTCCAGTTTTAGGACTTCGCTTCGAACAACCCCCAAATATCACGGGAACTATGATAGCTAGAAACAAACTAAACAAAATTAAAGCTCTTGCAATATTCAATCGCCTTAAAGGCTTCCAAATTGAGCTCAGGTCCATAATTTAGGCTCCAGAGGTCATGAAAGGTCATAAATGCAATTTTTGATAAAACTTGTTTTACATGAATTGCTTTTTATCTAAAGCGATAGAGCAACTACTTTAAGACCACCGTGTTTTATCTTCGAAGCGCTTTGAAACATATGATGACCTGGTTAAGTCAATTTCAAAATTTGACCTCAGGTCAAGGTCATTTAGTGACCCAGGTAGGTCATGCTGCATATGAGGTGACGCGGCCAGACGAGGCGAACACAGTGGTGTCATCCGCTCGTCTCTATCTTTATTCTATCAAGAATGATTAGCAAATCATTGCTGATGACCTCAGATGACCTCAGATGACCTTGAAGAGATGACTGAGCAGCAGTTGCACCTGGGACATGAAGAATGAGCTAAAATAACAATCAGACTGATCCAATGGATGTTGTCTGCAAAAGAAGCATGTATTTATTTTCCCGTTTACTTATAATGGGAAGGTCTGGAAAATGACCTGACCTTAGGTCACCTATGTCAACAAAGTCTGAGATACACCAGTTGTAGGTACTTGTGATCTTATAAAATCCTGCAAGTGTTAAATCTCTCGGACGAAGACTGTGGCTTTCGCACGATCACAAACATTTTGGAAGGTATGATCATTTGACGTGACGTGACCTGAGATGACCTGAAGTCTTGTTTTTGCTGAGATGACCTGAAGTCTTGTTTTTGATTAAGTATGAAAAATCGATGCCTAAACAGCTGTACAAAATTGGGCGGCGATGCTCGCCGCCGTGTTCTCCCTATTCCGGAAATACCTGATGGGAGGGTCAAAATGACCCCCAGCCCGGACATTAACCATCACCCACCAGGGTGATGGTTAATCCGCTGTCCTGTACTGAATATGAATCTGAACTTATTCTTCATTTCTATTCGTGTAGGTATTATAGTATGCAGATGTTCTAACTTAGCGCAAGATAAACATATTCACAAAATAATTAAATGTGTACGACAGATCATAATGCCAAGAACATAGCATAGCATAGCATAACATAACCAATAGCGTTGAGACGTTGCTTCAGAACGCAACGCCAGTTCGCTCGAAGCTGTCCGTCGACGTGTGCTGTTGCTAGAAAATATGCCTTCTGAAAAAGCCTTCCTTTTCAATAGAAGACAATCGAAACGAAAACAAATGCAGTGACAAAGTCGATAATATCGTCGATATTGTCTTGGGTGCAGGTCACACATTGATGAGGAGATTAAATGACAGTGACGTCAGTCAGTATCTACATTTTGATACAGTGATGTCCAGCGTCAATGCACTAAGTAGTAAGTAACCGTCCTGTTTGGTGTCAGTGTATGTACGGGATTTATGGGATATGAAACGGACAGCCTTCCGATGGCTGCCGCGTCGCTTGACGATATCAGGAGCTGGGCTGAGCTATCGTGCTGCCACCTATAGGGGGCACTCTTGTCGCATGAGGGGGCACTCTTGTCGCCTGAGAGGCACTCTTGCTGCCTCAGGGGGCACTCTGGCCGGCTGAGGGGGGCACTCTGCTGACCTGAGGTGTCCTTAACATTTTGAAAAAAACTGAAATAGGGGCACCCTCAAAATAAAGTGGACCAAATCCGTCGAGTTTTCAGATTTGGGTATAGGTAGGGGCACCACTGGAATTAATGGCCCCCTCCTTGAAGATTTTCTGGATCCGCCACTGCGTGGCTGAATACATGATATGATCGTCAGTCGTCACTGAGGAGAGCAATAATTCATAGTTTTGCGCTAGTTTGAACACGTTTAACCCTATATGAGTGGCAGGAGGGGTTGTTTTCGTTCACTCCTCATGTTTTTTTGTGGATATCTTTAAAACGACTTGGAGTAGCCTCATGAAATTTTGGAAATTCCTAGGCATAATTGATTTTCACGTATGGAGTCAAAATTTGAGTTCTTCACCTGATCAGAGGTGGTTCCAGGGCCCAGTTTTCAGATTTGTATGTGACATTTGGTGATAATATGAAGATGCAATCTTCACGGCTTCTTCCTAACTATCTCAAGCATGAAAGAGTTACATCAGTTTGCAGTGATTGCAACAAGTTCAAATTAGCTTATGTTAATTATATACAATGCATTTTCCACTGCAGAGGCGGTTTCAGGGACTTGAAAAGGGGA
>VOPJ01001715.1:0-18590 GCA_014673585.1 Semibalanus balanoides | reverse complement strand
GTTTTAAAGTTGATCTTATTCCATTATAGTCAACACATTGATGCCTATTTGTTAAATATGATTGGATAACTTTTAGTGGAGAACTAGCAAATCCATACTTTTCTTATTTTCCTATCAATATTGAATGATCAACAGTATCGAAAGCTTTCTTTAGGTCCAAGTATATTCCACACATTATGTTTCCCTTTTCAAATGATTTTGTTATGATCTCCTGAAGCAGGAGTAGGGGCATGTATGTTTTTTTTTAAACCATATTGACAACTACTTAGTATGTTTGAATCAAGTATAAATGACATTGTTCGAAAATGTATTATTTTTTCAAGTATTTTGGAGATGTATGGCAATATACTAATGGGTCTGTAGTTATTGAAAAATTCTTTTATCGCCTGATTTGAAGATTGGTTTACAATGGCAAAACTTTTCCAATGCCATTTTTCGAAAGACTCCCTTTGGTTAAAACAGGTATTTTATTGAGATGCACTAATTCGTTTATTATTGCTGGGATATTTTGTTTAATATCCTGGCGTTCTATTTGATCTATTCCAGCTCCACACATTTATGTGTTTTATTATTTCACCCAGTTCAGCAGAATTGGTATTATTTATTTGTCAAAGACATTTTTCCATCCTGTTGGTGATATACTGTAGTGGATCCTCATTTGCTAGATTGCAATTTTTTTGTTGCAGATTTTCCCCTATTGAAAATAAAGAATGGTTAAATGATTCTGATAATTTCCTCTTTATTAGATGTGGATTTTCACCATTTGCCATTAAAAAATGAAATTAGGTAGTTGTTTGTTGTTGGGAACGCCTACCTCTGACAACCCATAACAGTTGCCACAAATTTTTTGGAAAAGTTGTCTATTTATTTCAAAACTGATTGTATATATATTCCTTTTTGCCTCACGAAGTTAAAATCATTCAATATATTCTGCAAAGTGGTTATACAATTTATTGTTTTCATCCTGTTGGATTGTTTGTTTTTTTTTTCCAAAAAAAGACTGTGTCTTCTGTTTATGGAAGCCAAAATGGCTGGAGAGATCCAAGGTTTTAATGCTGCTGATCTACGAGCATGCTTAATTGTAATGCTAAATTTTTGAATTCCACTCTGATAAGCATTAATTAAGGTATTGCAAGCTGTTTCAGTATCCCTTATTTTTGCAAAATTGTGTAACTGATCAGCAAGGTAGGTTGATAGTTCATTTTAAAAAAAAATGCCAAAAATGGTGTGCCACTCGTGATTCCTTGGGCTGAGCTGGGTAGTGCATGACACAAATACAGGGAAATGATCAGATGAATCTTCATATATGATGCCTGACTTGATCACAAAGTCAAGAGGTGTTACAGAATTGGTTGTCCAAACGAAGTGATAACTTGCTGTTAGATGCACGAGTAGTTTTTGAATATGTGGTGCACAATAACCAAATGAGCCATGGTATTAAAGAAAATCTTGGCAATGATTATCATTTTGAGAGTGCCAAACAGAATCTATATTAAGTCACCACACAGGAAGGTGTTTTAGTTTCATTTGAATCAAGCTTTTGTCAAGACAATGATTAAAGGCTGCATTCATGAATAAGTATGTCCATTAGGGTGGTTGTATGTTTGGCTCCAACAATAAATGTTACTGAGGCTGATAAATGACATGAACGAATAGAGCCTCAATGCACATACCACCCATCACAATTTCATTGAATGTCTAATATGTTTGTCCACTAGTATATACTACAACTTCTCACCTTGTTTATTTTTTCTAGTTTTATTTCACATGATGGCGCCGTCAATGAAAGATGTTGTTGAGCGGAGCGGGGGGTGGGTGGGTAGGCTTCCGTTAAATTTCCTAGGGCGCCCTCCCGGTTACCACATACCTCCAATGACACCCTCCGATGCACCTCTGAAGGCGTCATCCCACATAGCTCCAAAGATAACATCCGATACAACTTTAAGAACTCGCCCTCCCACACGCTTTCCGATACACCGCTAAAGGCGCCCTTCTAAATATATCCGAAAGCGCCCTACGATAGATCTCCGAGGGCGCCCTCCCAAATATCTTTAGAGTGCCTCACATTTAGCAAATGACGTCTTTGGAGATACCTATGTAGGGAGGGCGCCCTCGGGCCTCAAAGACATGTATCTGAGGGTGATATTGAACTATGTGAGGGGGCGCCTTCAGAGGTGAATCTATCGGTGGGCGCCTTTGGAGGTATGTGGGAGGGTGTCTTTAGAGGTGTATCGGAGGGCGCCTTCATACGCTTTCTCGTATATGTATCAGAGGACAGCTGCTTAAGTATATTCGAGGACGCCTTTGGAGTTATGTATAATGGCACCATCAGAGACGTATTGGAGGTCGCCTTTTGAGCCTGCAGAATGTAGATATTTGGTAGACCGTTTTAAAAGGTGGGAGGCGCTTTTGGAGGTGTTTAGGAGGTATTTGTGTGTGTAGGCCTTCTGATTTGTGTGGGAGGGCACCTTGGGAGGTATATTAGTGGTGTCAATTGGTAACCCAAATTTTGGTTACCGAAAAAAATGTGTGACCGATTTGGTAATCGGTCGGTCAGGCTTATACATTTTTGGACACCTTTTGGTCAGCTTGATCTTAAACAATTCACTTTTTTGTCATTTTTTACACATTCTTATTTTTATCCAACAATTTGATACACAATTTGCTCAAATTTCAATTAATTAATGTAAACTGTTGGGGTCTTGCTTGCGGCATCCACTATTTTGCTTTGCAAATGTATTTAGTTCCTTTTTCACAATTATAATGTCCTTTTTGTAAATATACATGTGGTTTTGATGAATTATGATGTTAACAAAACCATTTTGTCATGTGAGATAAATAAGTAAAGTTATTTACAAATCCGGACGTCAAATCTTGGACATTTTGGCCTCCAACAAAAAATCGGTCATATTTGGACAACCAAAATGCCTGCTGTTTGGTATTGGATTGGTTTTGGTCAGGAAATTTGGGGAAAATGACATCACTTATGTTTATGGGTGGGCGCCTTTAAAGGTGTGTTTAAGTGAGGGTGCCTTCAGAAGTTTATCAAAGGGCTCCTTTGAAGGCATGTGGGCAAGTGTTTACAGAGGTGTTTTGGAGGTCGCATTTGGAGCTATGTGGGAGGGCGCCTTCAGAAGTGTATTGGAGGGCGCCTCTGGAAGTGTATTGGATGGCGCCTCTGGAAGTAGTTGTGAGGGGGCTTTGCAAGTATGTGAGAGGGCGCCTTCAGGTGTATCGGAGAGCGCCTTACATTCAGTGGAACGCGCTTTATATTCCGCCCGAGCGCGCCTCATATTCATGAGCCGAAGGCGCCTTCAGTCCATGAGGGCGCCTTCGGTGTCTGGAAGCGCCTTCGGCGCCCAAGGGGAGGCCATGGTGCGGTGACCTCCCTTAATGTGACCCTGTTCCAGAATTGTTATATTATAGACTACAGATTATAGCAGGGTACGTACTTGTTACTTGGATTTATGTATTATATTTCATAATCTAGGCATATTCTGGAGTCCAGAATATAACTAATTTGTCAAAAAGTTTGCACCTCCACTGGGAAATTTAGCGGCATAATGACCCGAGCACAAGATGAACCCGAAAGGCTGAGGTCGACGCGGGGTAACTCACTAAAGAAAGCAAAGTACCGGACCAGAATCTTAGAAAGCGGCCATAATTCCAACACTGGCCGCCTCTGAGTAGTCTACCAACTTTAGATATGACAATAATTAATGCATTAATTATTTCAAAAGGTAACGTGAAATTTGGTAACATTTTGTATTTTCTTGATTGAAGAAATGAATAAATGAATTTCATATGCCAGGACTCTCTTGCAGTGCGTACTGCGCGGGCCCCCTGTTTCATACCGTCCGATCAGGTGATTGCTATTTGGCCGACAGCATTTATAATTGAAAGTTTGAGGTACCCGGCATGCCTTTAACACGGTCCACCCCGTTCACTGCAGAAGTCACCTTGACCTGACCTTGAGTGCGACCGCTGCCACGGATCGCAGGCCATCCAATGTTGAAGCAGCGATTCGAATCACGGATGCCCTAAACCGGGACCGCGGAATTAAGCACGCGATAATAAATTTGACAGTAGCAGTCGATCAAAAACCAATTTGCCACTGGGATAGGTTATTACACGCCAAATACATCAGTTCGATTTCGCCATATAAACTAGTTAGTTTGCAAATAACATTGCGTTGCCAAACTAACTAGTTAGTTTGCAAAACTAACTGGCCGGTCAGTTAGTTTTGCAAGCTAACTAGTTCATATGCCAAACTAAACTTGGACGAGTCAGTTAGTTTGCCAAACTACAAACTAGGTTAGTATGCACTCTACTAAGGATTTGGATCATACTAACTGCTAACATATATATATCATTATATATCATATATATCAATATATATATATATATACTTATATTATATATATATTATATATATATATATATATTAGTATTATATATATACTGTAATTGTACACATTCTCGGTAAACACAACCGGGAAATTGCGTTAATCAGCTTTTTTGTTGGCTGTTCTCAAGTTTCAGCTTATTTATTCTTTGCTTCAGTTGAATGCTCTCGTGGAGGATATCCATGCACAAGAAGAATATGACGATAATTTAAAATGATTCATTTATATAATTTGCGTCAATGAAATACATTACCGCAAGGAATGATATTTTGTTGATGTTCCAGGCATACACGAGAATCATTACAAAATTCATGCGACACTTTCGAGGGAGCTTCAAGTTTGACATTCGACTGTTGCCAAAAGAAACACCAGGTAGCCCGAATACAAATTGCCTCTGTGAGTGAACACGTTCCTACATATGTGATACATATTTAAGAAGATCTAGATACATAGTTACATCGTGGTTGCCCCATAATAACATCCCGGGGGGGGGGGGGGGGGGGGGGGGGGGGGGGGGGGGGGGGGAAGGCGGGGGGGGGGGGGGGGGGGGGGGGGGGGGGGGGGGGGGGGGGGGGGGGGGGGGGGGGGGGGGGGGGGGGGGGGGGGGGGGGGGGGGGGGGAGGGGGGGGGGGGGGGGGGGGGGGGGGGGGGGAGGGGGGGGGGGGGGGGGTGTGGGGAGGGGGGGTGGGGGGGGCGGGGGGGGAGGGGGGGGGGGGGGCGGGGGAGGGGGGAGGGGGGCGGGGGGGGGGGGGGGGGGTGGGGGGGGGGGGAGGGGGGGGGGTGGGGGGAGGGGAAGGGGGGGGGGGGGGGGGGGGGGGCGGGCGGGGGGGGGGGGGGGGGGGAGGGGGGGGGGAGAGGGGGGAGGGGGGGGGGATCTCACGTAACCCTATATATGATGAACTGAAACGCCAAGGCTATAATGCCTCATTGACGCCAGCAAACAACGCCCGCATCGGTGACATGGTTAATGAGTCGCCGATTCACGGGTGAATTCCAGCCGGGATATATGTACGGCGAACGTAAAAACACACAAACCGGGTAACCCTCTGCGTCCTATCATTTCACAAATTCCTCTCCCGACGTACCATCTTGCCCAAAAACTGAATAGCTTGCTCACACCTTATGTACCTGATACTTACTCCCTTAAGTCACCCAGTGACTTCGTTGACATTATACGCGCTAAAAATCCTAACGGAATGCTAGCATCGCTTGATGTGACCAACCTGTTCACCAATGTACCACTTGAGCAGACCATCACTGTACTGTGTGCCAATGCTTACCGTCACCCTAATCTAGACCCACCAGCCATACCCGAGAACATACTGGCTGCTATGGCGCCTATGCACAACTAAGGCGCCCTTCCGATCCCCTCGTGTCACTCTCTTTTACCAAACTGACGGTATAGCAATGGGCTCCCCGTTAGGAGTATTGTTTGCTCAAGCTTACATGGGCTGGGTGGAAAATAGGGTCCTCGAGAGAGACGCGCCTCATATATACTGTAGATACATCGACGACATCCTGGTAGAGGTTCCGAACAGTGACGCGCTGCAGCACTTGAGTCCACGTCTTGAAAGATGAATCTTGTCTTCAATTCACAGTAGAAGAAAGCCTTAAAATCGGATAAACTTCTTAGACGTAACCATAGACACTTCAGAAGTGCTTTTAGTACACTTTTGCGAATCGCATTTGACCGAATGGGCAAAACTGTTTTAACACTATGCATATAGAGGCACCACTTCTTGGCGTTTCACCATAAACATTCACTATTCACGCAATAACTATTAGTCGGTTTTCATTAACAACTCGTCATTGAGCAAAACTTTAAATAATTCCATAACCAGATGGCATTGGGTTGAATGAATCGCAGTGGAGAGTTATGCAACACGGGACGAAGCAGATATTTTTGATAGCCCATCCTATTTCAGTCAACGCAAAAAAGCTAACACTCGGTCAATAGCGAAGTGACAATTTTTTCGACCATAATCCGAAATATATAGCCGTTTTCCCACGATCGCTTATTTTGCGCGAAATGTTTTAAAATATTTTTAAATGTCTTTAAAAATGTTTTCAGTAGTAGCCGTCTTCACGATGACAAATTTGCGAATAAATGTTTTAACCCTCGCTTCTACGGTGCCGTGGGGCGAGGGTTACAACATTTTTTTTTGGCAAAATTAGTCCATCGTGAAAGCGGCTACAACTAAACATTTCAAAACATTTTGAAATGTTTTAAAACATTTCGCGCAAAATAAGCCATCGTGAAAACGGCTAATGTTGAATTATCGAACAGTTTTGCAGAGTGAGTAATCTAGTGACTAGTGTTCAAATGGTTTCGCTCATCTGTTAAATTCCGGCGCCAGCAGCCGATCTGTTTTGTCGAATGATGATTGTTGAAATTGCCGTTAAACAGTTATGCTGAATGGTCAAATCCGAGTGCAAAAAGGTTATACTACCGTATTTAGAAAACCAACTAATTCTGGGAACTGCCTCAGCGCCAAGAGTGAATGCCCGGACAGGTATATAAGGAGAGCGTCATTAGGGCGTATGTACACAGGGCATTAACACACTGCTCATCCTGGCCGCTAGTCACCAAAGAACTGCAACCATTGACCTCTATATATACCTAGACGGCCCACTCCATATATTTACTCTTTCCAGAAACGGCAACGCGCAGGTGGTCAACCGCAATTAAACGAACCTTGATTCATGTGGTATTTACGAAACGGAACGGTCGCGCGCGGCGTGTTTCGGAATCACAACCAAGTTAAGGAGAAAGCCGCCATCGATGATATTTGTGTCCGTNATATATATATATATATATATATATATATATATATATATATCATTGACCTCTAATATAACTAGACGGCCCACTCCATATATTTAGCCTTTCCCGAAACGGCAACGTCGCAGGTGGTCAACCGCAATTAAACGAACCTTGATTCATGTGGTATTTGCGAAACGGAACGGTCGCGCGCGGCTTGTTTCGGAATCACAACCAAGTTAAGGAGAAGGCTGGTGTTTAGGGAGACACAAGTCAGTCAAAAATATGAATATTGCTTTGATTTTTTTAGGGACATCGTCCATGCTTTGTTCTCCAGTATATCCTCCATTTGTTATATATTTTCAAATTGTAATTTTATGATGACAAAAATCATTTTTGGGGAAAAAATGCATATAAAATCAAAATGGTCAAACATATTGAAAACTAGATCATATATTCGAAAACAAAGTATGGAAGATGCCTCTAAAACATTTCAAAGCAATATCTATTTTTTGACTGACTAATTGTCTTTTTAAGTACCAGCCTCCTCCTTAACTTGGTTGTGATTCATAAATACGTTCTTGTGCGTCCGCCATCGATGATATTTGTGTCTGTGGGCGATAAAAATGGTAAAATCGTGGGCTGCGTACAACTGTACGAAGAGGGCACGAAATGAAAATAGAACACCCATTACATTTCATGAGTAAGTATTCGTTTAATAGTCATGCTATTTTGTACGTAAATGAGCCACATTGAACATGTCGATATTTCATTTTCCAGAATACCAGAAAGTCCAGTGAAAATCTGAGGCCAGTACATATGTCTCAAAACATGTCTCGATTCTTTGAGACCTTATAAAGTCCAATCACGCCAATATCTTGAGCAGTAACCGCATTTGAATATTCACCCTTTAACACTGTCCGCCAACGGCGGCCGTTTTTTTCTGACCACTTGCAGATGGCGCTAGTGTACCACCGGCTGGGAACGATTCCGCGTCCGCCGCGCCGCCCCAGTGGGCCGATGTAGGTATATATATACTATTATATATATATATATATATATATATATATATATATATATATATATATATATATATATATAGAGAGAGAGAGAGAGAGAGAGAGAGAGTCAATGATATATATATATATAATATTATATATATATATATATTATATATATATATATATATTTATTGAAGGAAAATGATATAACCATGTTCAGATGTATATTTTGTAAAAAAGGCCAGAAATAATTCAAACAAGCTTTCGGCGTTACGCCATTATCAAGTTTAACGTTTAACTCTAACAATGTCATCCACCTCCCCAATAATAATATATATATTATTATATATATATATATAATATATATATATTATATACTGCCAATCCAAGCATTGACCGAAAAAGTTTTTAGGAATGCCACTAATACTAGCGCAACCGCTGAATAAGGAATCAATTGCTTGCTAAATGCTTGCTTAAATCAATCAATTTATGCTATAAGGAACAATTACCTTCAAGTTCTGGTCTTTGTTAAGCTTTATGGTTCTTACTGTCATTAAAGATATTTTGGCAAACATTCAAGCAGAAGCATGAGTCTCGATCCAGAATGAAAAACCATTTAGCAACCCCAGCCTGGAATTGTAAAATCCTCCGGCCCCCTCATGTCGCTTACACAGATCCTCCTCTCGGCCATGACACCTTCCAGAATGATAAATGTCATATTTAAGGGCATCTACTCGTACTCAGATCAGAGAAACGACCGGGACCGACAGCATCAGACACAAGCTGCCTCTATACTTCATGTGGAGCTCTAGTGGACGATTAAACTACCTGTTATGGAAGCTAAGCGATATGTGTGTGACCTCATGACGTATTGTCTCGATTAGTTCGTCCATACCGATCACGTGTGTCCCAGTCGATTGAGCTACCTTTACCTCTGCCACAAAGATTCCACCTTTCAAGAAGTCAAGCAAAAAATATCGCATCCGGGCTCTCTGCCTTTATTTTACAATGTATGTGTATGTTGGTTCTTTTAAAGTGTTTGCGCCAATTTTTTCAGTGCCATTGTACTGTAAAGATGCTGAAAGAGTTCGCCATCTCACACGAACAACAATCATCCACTCACGCTGTCCAACATAATCCGCTCGAATACTGTGTGGATCATTTATAGATCATCCAAAACAGAGTATGTGATAAAGTTGGAGACTCATACATATATGTTCAGATATCTCTCTCAACATGTCTCACCCCGTTAGTATTCGTTAAAGGTGTGTTTGGTCTGAAAAGTAGAAGATAAGGTTAAACCAGACTCCTCAATAACAAAAAAGGACTCAATCATTTCAGACCAAAACGAACAACAAAAGGAACTTGCATGTATTCTGGATCGACACCTGATTTGATGGCCTTCCTAAGGATTTCATAAAACCGAATCTGCCTTTCGCCCAATATTTAGAGCGTGTGGTTACAGCCAACATACTCCACTAGCTAAGTTTCTTGTTTCCCCTCTATCACCCATTCACTGAAAACCATTCACAGTAAAAGAATAGCCCTATGACTGCTGAGACATTAAGGAATTGAAGTATCAAATGGCCATGCGTAATGGGCAGCTTTGATGTTGGAAGTTGTTCCCCACTTTAAACCAATTATATAATAATATTATTATTATTATATATAATATATATAATATATGTATATATATATATATTTATGTATATACAGACAAATTGTAAGATCACCCTGCTAGACGCGGGAAACTGGGCCGAATTAGGCAAATCGTGTTAGAGCTGAGATAAGTGTTGTTTCTAGGATAGTGAAATGTGCTGTGTACGAATCCTACCGGTATATTTGCGGGGACCGAGTGGAACCAGGTGAAATCGTACGTGCAAGCACGTGCCGCAGTCTATTCTATTCCCAGACCCAGCAACAATGATTACGTCATGGACGATAGTGAAAAGAAATGCAGACGATTTCTGCCATACATATAAACTGTCCACATCCGAATAAATTCTCCCTGGCTATGAAAGACAGGGTTTAGGGCACAGCTGCGCCCGCATGACCGCCCCAATGTTAAACCAGTCAAACCTCCGGCTGAGAAGAGATTCAAATTTTGAGGTAGAGCTTACCATTTGTGTTAGAGGCGAGATTAACATCGATTATGAAAGAATTTCGAATATGACCGGTAGCGACACGGTTACCGAGTGCTACCAAATGAAATTGCACGTGCAAGCGAGTGCTGCACTTTTCACCATTCCCAACATTTAAGAAGGGACACCTCATGGGTGCTAGCAAATAAAAATACATGCGATGTCTGCCAGGTATTTATATAGCCAATATAATAAAAGGTCTTCTCAAGCTATGCAAGTCAGGGAGACGGGGTAAGTGGCACGTGCATGACGGTGCCAATATTGGACCCAGTAACACCTCTAGCTGAAAAGAGACGCTAATTTTGAGGAAGAGTTAATTAACTTTGTGTTAGAACTGACATAAACGTCGTTTTTTAAGAGAATCGCATGTGTACATTTCAAATGTGACCGGTAACGTAACGGGAACCGAGTGGTACCGGGCAAAAAAGCACGTGCAAACTTAAGTTGTAATCTACCCCATCTAAAGACTATGGAGCATGGAGCAATGATGTCACGAAAGACAGGAAATTAAAACAATCGATTGCTGCTTCCGAGCTTTGAATAGTCCAGATCAGAAAAGTTATCCCATCCGAAACTATTAAAGTCATGATATCGGGTATATCAGCGCGTACATGGTCATGCCACCGTTGATCCGTTACGCAACTGGTTCAACAGCTGAGATTTAAACAAATTATTATTGATAAAATTATGATAATTTCTAAAAATGGTTGGCAGCAAACCGAAAAGCGATAGGAACTAGTTAAATTGCACGTGCAAACAACGTCGCATCCAGAAGAAACCAAAGTTTGTTTTCCTTCTAAAGAGTTTCGTAAACTAACGATCCGTGCAATTACCTATATTTTTCAACTGGCGTTGTTGAGATGAAACGGGCATATTTTAATTAGCTGAATAATAGTGGCTCCTAATATAAGGCCTTGAGTGGCTAATTTATTGATTAATGGGCGTCGTTAAGAGGCAGTACTGGGCAATCTTTGCATGTTCTTTCATACTACTTTTTCTGCATGTATGTCTTTAATCTTTATGCAATGCAAATGGATTCACAATCATATTATCCGTGCATATTTTGTTCCATAACCGACGACCTGAAGCTATCTTCATTCAACAACGTTGGACGTACACGAATTCTCGACGTCTTATCTAATGAAAACGCCGGATTTCCTCCTGAGTTTATAAAAAAGTCAAGTTTTATACGAAATGAGTCATCTCCAGCTAGTATCATAAAACATGTTATTGAAAATTCGTGAGAGAGTCATTACGTTGCAGTGTGGACAATGAAGCGTCAACGACCGATGCTAAAGAGGCAAGAAATTGAAACCTCAAGAAGTGTATATTTTTCCAGGCCGATGCTGGGTCATACCTTTCTATACAGTCACATCACAAGAGATGGCCGACCGCATTTTGGCTGGGTGTGAGTTACACCCCACGATCTCTCACCGTATCTCAACCTAAATGAACCTCATTGTGGCCATAGTAAAGTACCACATGTGGGATGATACGTACAATTCCTAAGAGCGAAATGGAAGTGTGCGGTGCCCGTGAGTCAAGATAAAGCTGGTGCCGTGCTAGAAAAGCTAGCAGACTCAGTAAAACACGGTATGCCAAGTATCCCGGAAGAGGGATTACGCCTAGAGGATGTTTGGTGCATCTACACCAATATGTGCAATGAAGAAAGTGTGGTCATTCCTCAATCTTTCCTTTCAGACGGAAGACGTTTAACGCCAAAATACAAAAGGCATTGGGTGAAAAATTTATGATCAAAGGCGTAGCAGAACAGGGCTTTGACCGGGCACTGGGTTACTACCCTTGCCAGAAAGTGAACATAGAGTTCTACAGCACGATATTGCTAGCCTGGCGAAGATGATTCGGAGGATATTTTAAGATATCCTAGGCAGTAGTGTACCGAGTATACTGTCATACAGGGCATGGCCTGGTCTTTTGTACCCGAAGCGCCCATGCAAAGCTGGCGCCCCTCTGATCAGTGACGGCGCCCGTCCGGCCAGTGACGGCGCTCTTGCAGCCAGCGACGGCGCCCCCGGCCAGTGAGGGCGCCCCCTGCCATATACGACGCCTCTCCGGCCCGTGACAGCGCCCCTCCGGCCAGCAACGACGCTCTTCAGACTAGTGATGGCCCCCCTCCGGCCAGTGAAGGTGGCTCCACATCACTATCCCGCCGTGGGTAGATTGCAGCAGAGTGAACATCCACCTGGGCATCGGCGCCGATATCCGGAGGACGGCCCCCGAATGAGTCCACCGGGCGGCCGCCGAGGAGCACTTAGCAACTGCCTCATACCTGAGGAGAGCGGCTGATACGGTCACTGCGCGCGATGTGCATCTGGGATTTTGGCGCGACGGAGTATCGACGATTGGGCGGGATTGCAATCGTCCTGGCGTGAGCGGGGAGGAGGCGGCGCACTGATCGTCCTCCCGTCCGGAGCGGAACATGATATCCGGGCGCCGGCCGGCGTGGTGTGCAGCAGCTCACGTGCCTAGTTGGTGGCGATGTGCGCGGAGCTGGAGGCGGTGCAACAGAGGGGGACGACCTGGGCGAGAACCCGGTGTTCGTTTGCACCGATTCCCAGGCCGCACTTCCCACACTGGCGAGTGGCGCTGGGGTACATTCAATCGCGCTGGGTGCTGCGATCTGGCGCCTGCTTCTGGTAACCACGGTGAAGGGTGGGCGGGTACTTCTTCAATGGGTCCCGGCCCACTGTGGACTACCCGGCAATAAGAAGGCGGACGAGCTGGCTAAGGGGACTGCAGCCTTCCACAGGAAGACATTCCTGTGGACATCCGCAGTCGCACCAAGGCAGTCGGCCGCACCGCCTCTATGGCCTGACGTCTTCGCTGGCCTGATTGCTTCTTCAAGCGGATCATGGAGAGCCGGCTTCCGAAAACGGTCCTCTCCGACGTGTGAGACGACGTCGTTAAAGTCCATCAGCTGCGTACAGGCCACTGGAGCCGCTCGCAGAGTTACCTACATAGAATCGGCCGTCAACCAACCCGGGAATGCCAGCAGTACAACGACCTCAAGTGCCCGGAGGCGCTTTGTCAGGTTTGCCGAGAAGAACTTGACACGTTGGAGCACGTCCTGCTGAGGTGCCTCTGCTTGGCGGGCGCGCACCTCCGCCTCTTCGGAACTATTCACCCAGAACCAAAGCAGCTGAGTTACGGCGGGACCGTGGCGGCCTTGGCCCGAGTCTACCTGTCGCCTCGAGGGCCTTCGGGCTACGGTCAGCCGTTGGCCGACCTGGGGAGAAACAACAGAAACAATCCTCCGGCCGGTGATGGCGCCCATCCGGCCAATGACGGCGCCCCTCCGGCTAGTGACGGAGCCCCCTTCAGCCAGTGGCGGAGACCCTCCAGCTAGTGCGTGCTGGTTATATGTATACTGTATATAAAAAATGCCTTCATCAAAGCAGCAATATCGCATGTCGTGTTGGTTTTTATCTGCCTTAGATGTCTTGCAAAATATTTAGAAATCCTAACGTCTATACTCGATATGGTTTTTCAGTGAAACGCATGAAACAACAAATATATATTATACCTACACCAGCCCAGAAATTGAGATGGAGCGTCTGATATGTTGCAAATTGCATGAGTAGTTTCACATGGCTGTCGTCAATTGCTGACAGTGACGGATATAATTGTTATTGGCAAATTTTCTTCTAAAATATGTAATTACGTCAGCACTAACACGATCGATATCCACATCTCCTAATCAGCATCCCTTTCAAATGAAGGTGCCGAGTGCTGACTCGACTCTGTTTTGACGGGAGCATGCACGCGCAAGTATCCCTGCTACAATGACCTTCATAGCTTACAAAAATGTGTCCCCATGGCGGCACTTCGTTATGGAGTCATCCATATTTCAATTAAGTTCCGCCTACGTGTTGGATAACCACGCGCTCTTGCACGTGCAATTTCACCCGGCATTAGCACTTGGTAGCCTCTTTACTAGTGGTGTCAATCGGTTAACAAAATTTGGGTAACCGCCATTTTTTACCGATTTGGTAATCGGTTGGTCAGGCTGATACATTTTTGGACACTGGTTGGTTAACTTAATCTTAAACAATGCACTTTTTCCACACTTTTTTGCATTATTATGTCCTTCCCGCATTTGTTTCCTTCTCCAAATGCTATCAATTGATGAAAATACTAAATAGTACACACTACACATTATTATTATATAAATATTGAAGAGCCACATAACTTTATAGTTGAGGCTAAACCCAACTCATCATCATCATCATCATCATCATCATCATCATATCAAGATTTAAAATATCGCTTAGAAGAGTAAGCAGGGGCGGATAATGCGGTATATGGTAGGTGTGGTCATGGCTGGCCACACAACCTTAAAAGGTTGGGTGTGCCAAACCAACTTTGTGACTTTAATTTAGAAAATCACATTTTATGATAAAATACTGGTAAAAATACCTTATACATTATGCAATACGGACAACTAAATTTGTCAAGCAATCAAAACACACATTGTAATCAAATGAACCTATATCGACAGTCGACACTAAATAAAGATATGCACTTATTTTCAAATTGCAATTCACTAGTGGGAAATGGGAAGTGGGAACTGGGAGTTAGTCTTACACACTAACAAATGGAAAGAAAAACTTAATATAAGCCTGAAAAACAACATAGAAAGCAATAGAGCACGACAGCAAAAGGATTTCCAAAATATAGCAAAAGATCACACAATGTTGCAAGTATAATTTAGAAATTACAACTGGTAACAAAATGTATCAAACATGCAAACAATGTTGCATCAGTTCTAGTCAATGAGCCCTTTAACTGATGCATATTGATTATTTACTTAGTTATCAATTTATATTAGACTCAAATGAAAGGATTTCCCAAAACCTCAAATTTGCACAGACAAACAATGATTTTTAAGCAAGGCATTACATGAATATGCCCTAAGTTGATTAGTAAATAGTAACCCACACATTTTACAATAGTAAACAGCTTTTGACTGCATGACTGACAATAAAAATATATCGTCTGTATCGCGCCAGAAGTGTATTGCAAAAACTATCAAGTACCATAGAAATAGTTAATTGTTGTGGAAAACAAAGTAAAAACAAAAAGTGTGCGAAGAATAAAGCAAAACCCAAAAATATTAAAGTGTCTCTTTCCAAAGTGTTTTCAGAGTAAAAACGAGGAAAGGGCAAAATTCCGGTGATTAATTACATGTAGTACCCTACCAAGGAAAAAGCATGCGCTTACCGCATACAAACGCGACGCAAAAACGTGGTTTTGTTTGTAAGCAAATCCCACTGAACTCTATAGAGATGGAAGGCGCATTGGCCGGAATACTTGTCTAATGACGGCGGCCATGTTTGGGTGAATCAAAGAGCAAGTCGGGGCTGTGTTAAAGGATAGCGGGCGGGCACCAGGCTGACATTTTACAATATATGAGCGAACTACTAAGTCGTAGAGCAAAAATGACTACCCCGACATTTCAAATTGAATGGCAGAACGATTCTAAGACTTTTTATTTTTTTTTTTTCATTTTTTTCTTTTTTTTTGCACGAGAAAAATATTTTCGCCTAGAATTATTTTTATTCAATTTGGAACATGTGGGTGGTAGCCATTTTGCGCTACCACTGTCGTTCGCCCAATATTATTGTAAATGTCAGCCTGGGTGCCCGCGCGCCTATCCTTTAACACAAGGCCGCCGCTGCTGCTTGTGAGTACCAATATTGCCGCCGTCATTAGACAACTCGGCCAATGGGGTCGCAGCGGCATAGCTACCCTGTGGCAAATCCTTATAACCTTGTTTGCAAGGCCATAGCGCTTGTTCGTAAGAGATTGAGGGGAGAATGAAGCATGACAAGTCTTTGGACATGTTTTTTAAGTTGAAACGTAGCAAGACAAGAAATAAGTAAGTGGGCTGCCTGTCCTGGATGTAATTTTGTTGTTCAAGCTTCTATTAGTTGAGTCCAAGTGGCCAAATGTTTTGTCAATTTCTTATCCTCATTAGATAAGTATTAGTCTTGTGTGTCTCTCATCAATCGACAATCAGCCATCAATAACAAATAAACTGCAACTGAGGCCACTTTCCAAGGGAATTGTTGCAATCCAAAAGTTTTTTTGGGAAATTGCAGTTCAGAAGCTGTTTCTTTCCATGAAAAAGTTTTTTCCACAATCCCATAGGTCATAGCTAAGTGTTGAATAAAGCTGGTCGCTGAGTTTTTTTTTATTGACTTTTATGGAATTATAGATTTTGGATTCTTATAGCCTTTATTATCCTTGTTTGGATGGTCACTTAAATATACTTTTTGGTATTAACATAAACATTATGTATTATGCTGCAAATTGATATGCATGATTCAGTTAACATTTTTCCATCCTGTTTTCAATGAGCTACTGGACTTAACCCGGCATTGGCTGGGGTCTCAGCAGAACGCCATTGGCTGGGGGGGGGGGGGGGCGAAAAACGCCCCCCCACCTCTATCTCCGAACCAATTATCGCAGCGAGACGGCAAGGAACGGCAATCGAACAGCTCTCACGAGATCACTCACAGCGTACTCGAATTTGATAAATAAGGTCATATGTCACGTCACAGTCAGGTCAAGGTCAAATGGTTAGTTTTTTTTTAGTTTTTGGCATATTCCCATGCCAAAGCCGTATATTGAATGAAAATCGAACAAGAGTGCTCTTCAAAATGTATAGCGGCTATCTCTCGTGATAAGGCAAAAGTGAAATGTCAGCAAAGGTTCAAGGTCAGGTCAGGTCATACTCAGGTAAGCTAATGTCAAGAGATCAATGCGAGCACATGTTTTATGGGTTCATCGTTAGCACAATAACTGCGATTATAGCAGTTGTTTTCACCGATCTGACCGATATAAGGTAAGGTCAGGTCATTAGAGGTCAAATTTGGAAAATATATAAATGTAATTAAAAAATGCTTAATATAAATGCCAGTTTTGTCCTCAGAACACAGTGGTACCATTTATTTTATTTATCTGGTCGATAAGCCCCAAAACGTACTATTTCATAAAAGTGACGTCATGAGGTAATACTGACTTGGGAAGCAATCAGTGATTCAAAAATAGAGATATGGCTTTGAAATTTGGTTTGGGTAATCTACATATGTGTCTCTTTTACATATCTTCCGGTTTTTTGAAAATTTTAAAAAATGTTGATTTTGTGGACATTTTTTCCCAAAAACTGTTTTTTTGTTTTTTTGGGGATCAAAATCCAACATTTTCAAAAATCCGAGATTGCCATTTTCTACCCCTTGCAATTTTCTATCTTTTGACCTTTTTGAATTGCATTTTGCTTAAGGAATGGTCTATTTACAGCTGTTTAGTAGCTAGCTGAATATTTGCGCCAAGTGGTGTGTAGTACGTCACTAAATTTCGATATGCTAAATAAAAAAATCGACGATTTTTTTCAAAAATTTGCATTGAGAAGCCAAATTGATGTAGGAATAAGGTACCGAAGTTTGGCGTTGATAGCGCTGTTCGTTTGTTGGAGTTATTGTGAAAATCCCTGAGGGGGGGCGTTTTTCGCCCCCCCCCCCCAGCCAATGGCGGGTTAAACGTAGGATCCAGTGGACTTGGGGAAAAGAAGGCCGCCAGGGCAGCTTGTGGACTCCCACTTTCTAAAGCTGTTTTTTATCTTCTTGGTTATGTGTCTTGTGTTGTAGTTCTTCCAGTGCTTGTTTTTTTCACAATTATGCTGTCTTTTTGGAAACTGTACAAATGTGTTTTATTCATTATGATGTCAAACAATACTTTTTTTGCCAATGGGTATAAAGAAGTGTAAAATTTGAAAATCAATCAAATTTTGGACATTTCTGGCATGAACTTAGCTTGATCGGATATTGTTCAATCAAAATGCCTCCTGCTCGGTATCGGATTGGTTTTGGTCAGGAAATTTTGGGAATATGAAATCACTACTCTTTACTACTGGTCAAATTTAACCTTTTTTCAAATCAGCACCCCTCGAATCGACTCAGCCCCCACCTAAAAGTTAAAAGTAAGGTACACTAAGCCTAAAAATAAGAGTCTTCTCAGCTGCAGGAGAGCTTCTCAGCTCAATGGTTCAACAGTGGCATGACCATTGACCATGCACGCGCTGCTGTACCAGATACCATAGCTTTCATAGTTTTGGATGGAAAAAACTTTTTTCTTATTTGGATTATTCAAATCTCGGGCAGAAATCGACTGTTTAAATTTCCTAGCACTCGTGACGCCATGCATCGTTGCTTTATAGTGTTTGCATGGGGTAGATTCTAGCATGCGTTTGCACGTGCTA
>VOPJ01001714.1:0-42271 GCA_014673585.1 Semibalanus balanoides | reverse complement strand
AAACTCTAAAATCTTACCTTTGATGACCTCTGGTGACCTCAATATTGACTTGATAAAAATACACAAAATAGTTTAGAGTTTGCTTGCTGAAAGCGTTTCAAAGCTCTATTCCGCGTCTTTCTAACCCATTTAGTTTTCGAGTTAACCCTATTAGTGGCAGGGGGGGGGGAATTTTGCCCACTCCTCATGTTTTTCTTATATATCTCCAAAACAGCTATGGCTAACAAAACTTTCGGACTTTTCCTAAAATTGATTTTCACGTCTAGAGTCAAAATTTTGAGCTTCTGACTTGAACAGAGGCGGTTCCAGGACCCAATTTTTGGAGGATTTGTCGGCGACATTTGGCGATAATACGGAAATGCGATCTTCACGGATTCTTCCTATCTGCCTCAAGTAAGAAGAAGATGCATAGGTTTACGGTGATTTAAATAAATTCAAATTAGTTGATGTTCATGCTATATAGTATTTTTACGGCAGAGGTGGTTTTAAAGTACTTAGAAGGGGGATTTTCAAAAAGTATGAAACGCCTAGCTGGCAGTCAAAAAGCTGTATAAATTGAGTTAATAGCTATGAAAGATGTTAAATGTATAGTTCTCCTTTAATATTGGAAATGATGGTTATTTCGTTCTTTGAGTTTAAGGGGCGTGTCAGCACAAAAAAGGTGGTTGACTTGCATAGTGATAACGATATACCAGCGATTACGGCGCAACAAACAGATGGTTGAGAATAATGACTGCAAATATGAGTCCAGGAGAGGGAATAAAGACATTTTATTGCAGAGGCGCGCTTAGGAATCGAAAAAGGGGGTCATATTATTGCAAGGAAACTGTGATGCATGGGCCTACAAGGACTTAACATACTGCAGTTTTCCGATGAAAAAATACACCAGGGGGTCCTTTTTGAAACATTTGAAGAGAATAGACGAGCATAGGGTAAAAAGCGGGCAACTAATGTGAATTGGAGTTGCAAGCAAACTAGTCATGATTGAATAATTAGTATTATAATAGGATAATTTATTCCTATACAAGGGTCTTGCACCTCCCCAAATGTGATCCTGGATATGCCTATGATGATTTGA
This sequence comes from Semibalanus balanoides, assembly GCA_014673585.1. Taxonomy (NCBI): domain Eukaryota; kingdom Metazoa; phylum Arthropoda; class Thecostraca; order Balanomorpha; family Balanidae; genus Semibalanus; species Semibalanus balanoides. The sequence continues at coordinate 41,193 of VOPJ01001714.1, read as the reverse complement.
AGAATTCAAAATGGAACTATCTATGACCAGTAACTGATTTATATTCCGTGGTAGCAGCATGACTGCGGATCATATTTTTTTATATTTGGCCTCCCTTTTTCGTCAACCTGGCACCGCCTATGGTACACAAATATGCTTAATAACTTCTTATGATGTACAAATAACAAAATATTGCATCTAACCAGAATAAGACATCACAAAAACGTTTAAATTACGATTTGACATAGCCCCATATTTAGTGACCTGCACAAGCCTATGAATTTTGAATTTGGAACAATCGTAATCACATATCAATTTACCTTCTCAATATCTATTGATCACTGTTCATTGAGTTAAAATCGGTTGTTAAACATGGCAGCTGTGTTGGATCAAAAATACCCTCGATTTTTTGTATATTTTTGCCCCCCGTAGTCCCCTATTTAAGATTGATACAATTTCGTTTTTTTTAGAAATGTAGGTCATGTTAAAGGGGAATCCAGTTCACCGTTAACATAGGGTTTTAGAAAAGTCGGACTGGATAGATCTCAAGATCTCCGTGGCGCATGCTCGAAAATGCCCCCTGCTACTAATAGGGGTAGCCGGGAGCCTGCCACTAATAGGGTTAAAGAAAGGAAAAGTTTTGTCACCGCCGGGCTAAAAATGCCGCTGACTTTAACTAGGTTGTGACGTCACAACTACAAGGACCTGAGCTTAATTGTTTTAGTTTTTGATCATTTCTGAGTTCATTTTGCATGTATATTCTGTTTTATTTGAGTTTTTATAAAGGCAAATTATCCTTGTTTTTATGACACCATAAAAATGGTACCTTAAAAATTGGTCCCAACCCCAATCCTCTCTATTCCGGCTCTCCGCCAGCCGACCGCGGGCCGGCGGACCGATCACGTGACCCCACCTACAGGTCACCGGGGTCACCGCGCGGTGCGTACGGCTCGGAGCCGGATAGCTGGCGCAGGCGCTTGGTTGGCGATCGGCCAGCCCTGGGACGGTTGTCGTACCTATTGATGAGGCTGGAAATGGTTGGTTGTCGGCTGCCGCCGTTGCTGGCGTTACCGACGGTGCCAGCGCGTCTGCCGGTGTTGCTGGCGCCGGCGCTGCCGGTGCTCTTGCTGGTGACGGCGTTGTCGGCGCCGCCGGCGTTATCGGTGCGCCTGCCGGCGTTGCCGTTACGAGACTTTAATGGAGCCATGACGACGGAGGTGATGTCTCAGGGACGAGGGCACAACACAAGCAACACAGTTGACTGCGGTCAAGGAGCGAGTGATCGAGCCAGTGACCAGTGCCGACCCTCCCATGGAGTGGGCGCACGCACTTCCGTACCCGACTGCAGCGAGGGTCGGACTGGCAATTAATCACATTAGGGCGGTATGTCCAGCGGTATGTCCAGCGGCATGTCCAGCGTGCTCTCGTAATGGCCTCTAGTGGCTGCAGACTGTCGCTGGCCTCCGGGACCGAGCCGGAGCTCCAGTCATCGCGCTCCCGCTGATTAGCCAGAGATTGTTCCGACTAGCAGAGGCGTGCGATCAATTGCACGAGACGTTCGCCGAAAACCGACCGGCCCAGAGGGGCTCACTCCGGCTCCTTCAGCATTACCAATGAGGGTCGAGCAAATACCAGCCTCTGATTGGTCGTGACGTCAGGTGCTCACAGGTTTTGGTAGCCGGCACGACCAGCGTGTTAAATCTCATTGGGATCATCCCCGCTAACGCAAAAACTAAAAAGGTCAGCGAGACGAAGAACACAGCGTTTGAAATATCTCTTCAAGGCCATTCGAAGATATTCAGACAATTTTGGGTTCAGGTCAATATTGAGGTCAACAGAGGTCATCAAAAATCACATTTTCAACGAAAAGGGCTTTGCTCTAGAAAAGTTCCACATATATCGGGATGTATGAGAGCTAGTAGCAAACGAAACAAAAAATACAAGCTCATAAAAATTAAAATCACCTCATAATTCTGATATTTAAGCTCAGGCTCTGGTTTAGACCCCAGAGATCACCAAATGTCAGGAGGATATTTTTTCCAAAACGTTTGTCATTAATAACTTTTAATTGGTTGATCATATAACAGTAAACTTAGCACCATCGTGTTTTTTATCATCAATACGCTTTAAAGCTACATATTAATGGTGACCTGGCTAGATCAGCTTCAAAATTTGACCTTATGTCAAGGTCATTTAGTAACCCAGATAGGTCATGCTGCATATGGGGCGACGTGACTCACAATGGTGTCACTTGCAAGTCTATATTTTTAATCTATCAAGAGTTATTGGCAAAAGGGTGCTGGTGACCTGAGATGACCTCAGCCGACCTTAAATAAGTCACTGAGCAATATTGCCACCTGTTTCATTAACAATGAATTAAAATAGCATGATTCTGAAATAATTAGCCGGATACAATGCTTATTCTCTGAAAAGGAAGCATTTGTATCTTGTTCATGAAACGTAACTTTGATGACCTCTGGTGACCTCAATATTGACCTGAGCCTAAAAATATATAAGTATCTTCTAATGGCCTTGTATAGATCTTTCGAACGCTGTGTTCTGTGTCTCGCTGGCTGCAGCCTCGCTGCAAAACTTCGAAAGTTTTATAAGCCTACCCATAGCTGTTCCGGAGATATATAAGAAAACATGAGGAGCGGGCAAAATTCCCCCTGCCACTAATAGGGTTAACTTGAAAACTAAATGGGCTAGAAAGACGCGGAATAGAGCTTTCAAACGCTTTCAGCAAGCAAACTCTAAGCTATTTTGTGTATTTTTATCAAGTCAATATTGAGGTCACCAGAGGTCATCAAAGGTAAGATTTTAGAGTTTTTGGTTTTTGCTTCGAACTCCCAAAATATACCGGAACTATGCAAGCTAGGAACAAACGAAAAAAAAGCAGCGGAAAGCTAAAACAATGCAATCTCGAGTGTGCTTCCAGTTTTAGCACAAGACAATAGTTTTGGCTCCAGAGGTCATCGAAGGTAATTTTTTTTTTGCCAAATTGTTTTCACAATATCTTTTTACCTGATAAATACAAGGCATTCATTTTGACGTAATCGTGTTTGTCTCTTCAAGGCGCTTTGCACATATTGCATATGATCAGGTAAGTTCAGCTTACAAAAATGACCTCAGGTCAAGGTCAGGTCAAGGTCAAGTGGTGACCCAAGTAGATCATGTTGCATATGGGAAGACGAAGCTTGACGAGGCAAACACAATGTTGTCAATATCACTGATCTATCTGCATTGTGTCAAGAGCTATTAACAAACAACTGTTGTTTACCTCGGATGATCTCGGTTGACCTTGCAGGGGTCACTGAACAAAAATGGCATCTAGATTTTCAAGAATAGCTAATATAATAGCTGAATCTTAAGGAATAATATTCTCTATCTTGGCTATCCCTTGGAACAGGAGAGCTTTTCGATTATGTTCCACCATTGACTATATGATGGAGTACACTGAAATCGAGCCCGACCTTCAGGTCACCTGAACATATGGATATCAAAATTACTATGTAGTTTATTAATATTTACCTTATCAAATTATGGTAAGTGTAAAACAGTCATCCCCAAATACTGTCGACTGTTGTGTACGGACCACAAACTTTTTTGGAGGTGGGGTCACGTGACCTTGTCTGGTGACCTGACCTGAGATGACATGAGGTCAATACGTTTGAATAATGTGGGGAAGACGCCGTTTTTTTCGCTATAATCGAAAACAACAAACTGAGGGGATGTCTAAACACCTCTTCCCTGGCACGGCGCAGGTTAGGCCTTACAAACCCCGCCACAAGTCACTAGGTTGTGACGTCACCAACAAAATCAAGAATATTAATATATAAATACGAAAAGTTAACTGCTCGGTTCAGGACGGCAGGTGATTTAAGTTGTGAATGAGAAGTTTACCGAAAAATCAACAAAAATACGCTGCATTTTTTAAGCACAAAAACCTAATGGCTGTCTCCAACCCCATTGGACAATATTCCACTAATAGTGGAAAGTGAAGGTTTCTTTCACCGTCACATATCACGATTACGGTGTCAGTGTGTCAATTTACCGTCTGCTGTTATGTATCGCATTGATTGTATGGTTGTTGCAGCCTAGGCATTGCCATTATTGGCGCTGTTTCCGTGGTATTATACATAAATTCACGTAAAGGTACTGGTCGCCAAAGTAAGTGCCCGCTTACTTTGCAAAAACAACTCCTCCCACGTTTCAAGCTGCATGACTTTGGGCCGGCGCGGCGACACAGCGGGTGGTTTTGGCACCGCAAGTAGGGGAAATGTGCCGATTAGCGACCCCCTTAGGTTGAAGCGCGCTGGTGATTATGCTTTCGTTGTTACAACCGTGGGAACTTGTTTTAAGGGAAGTGTGAACATTTTTGCTAGCCATATGTGGTCTTACTTCATTCACACATTCGTATATATAATCGCAAATTGCGATCTTGCAAGCCCTTGCAAAAAACGCAAATAGGGAACTGTTCCAAGAATTGCTGACCGGTTCATATAGCATCCTAGCGTTTAGTGAATATGTTTATGCACATTGCCTTATAAAGTTTCTGTTTCTGCAATTTCACTCTATTTGGGCAGACTCAAAATTCAATACCAGCTTGTCAGTCAGTAACAAAAGGAAGCCAATCGGAGTCTAGTTGTAAAAGCTAATGAATCAGCGGGTGACCTCTGAAGACTACGGCGGCAATACGGGAAATGAGTTTCCAATTAAGTCTTCATAAAAATAGCTGACACACCCTATTAAACCGGAAATCGACACCAAAATAAAACCATAATATATGAGAAATTTCAGAACAATACAACAACTTTGTTTCAAGAAGACTGCCAGTAGTTACAACGCACATAATTAAGTGCGTTAAACGGCGTAAGAAAACATGTGTTTTCTTTCAGCACACGTGCAGTGCACTACTAAAATACATATGAAGAAAATGCTGAAAACTGGTAAACGGCACATGGCCGATTTTAGTCATGCTTATATTACTTAGTTGTATTCGGTGTCAATTTCTTTGTATGGTGGGAGGGTTGCAAATGGGGAGAGGCTCTCTGCTAATAGGAACATTCTCCCCTACTTTCTTAGATGCCTGCGGCATTATACTATACGGGCATGCTGAACGTATGTGCGAACAAAAATAGTAATGACAGGTATTTACCAAATTACAGTTATATGTTGCGTTGTACTAATATGGGTGGCCATTTGGTGGCTGTGCCTCCTAAATTTTTGCAATTCATCGTTTATTTTCTGATCGAGGAGTTCTATGTTTTGTTATGGTTGGTTTATGATACTTTTGGCTTTATGTAGTCATACAAAAGAGTCATTTGATCCCCCAAAAATAGCATAATAAAACAACTGGGAAGTTACATAACAAACTCATCGTTCGTTCACAACGTACTCTATCTGTGTTTAATTCAGTGTTCAGCAATTGTTTCAGGGACAGTGTTCAGCATTGAGTACAATTTGAAACCTCTGCCGCCAGAACCTCCTAATGGGCGAGCTTTTTAATAATGATGGGTATAACACTTGCTCATGAGTTTCAGAAGAACGCTATGTGTATTCTCTGCTTTTAATTTTGCATAGAAACTTACATCATTGAAAAATATAAGGGTTGTAATTAATACCCTAATTTAAATCAAATAATTGGTTATAACATAACGGAAGCCTACAAATTGTGCTTATCATAACAAATTAATATTTATCTTCAGATTCCTACCGGTAGTTGCGGCGGTGGCGTCACTTACGTTATGTCCGTTTTGGACCCTAACGTAACCTAAAATATATTTTGAGAGGAACATTTTATCCAAAATGTGATGAATTTACAGCATATTTTTGTTCCATCTATTTTATTTCAAGTCATAACTCCGTTTTGTAGGAAAAGATGAATATTTACCTTTAAAGGGAAATAATCACCTTTCATTTTGTTAGCACCAGTTTCTTTGACCTCCGTGATTGTAAAGCAAAGACTTAATTTAAATTTAAAAATTAAAGAAAATTAATCGCTTATTCAATGTTGTAAGTTATTACAAACTAAAATAAAATACATTAACTTTCTTTCCGAAAAAACATCATGAGCAGTGTTTGTTCCACACTATTGAAGGCGCGCCATAATCTGGCGCGGTGTTTCGAACTTGTTCGACGCTGGACAATCTATCCCTGCAAACAAACTCGCGACACTAAAAAATAGCCATGTTAAAGTTTCGAAGCTATAATTTTCAAATATGAATTGCCAAATGTTTTAATTGTTTGTCGATCTATTTTGGGAAAACAGGGATTTGGCGATATTTACTATAAAAACGTATAGTTCTGTTCACCAGCCAAGGAAAATTTAAAAAGCATTTTCAATACAGAAAAATGTATGAAACATCTTTCCAAACCTAGTACCGCTGGGCCACCATAGTGGTTCCAATTCAAAACTAATTATTTGGTTGTCCTTGTTTTTCCATGGCTATCAAGGTATAGTGTTCGCCGGCCATATTATCGAAACAAGCAGGATGTCAAACTATATTTTCCAACCCTTGCGTTAAGGAAACACATACCGGGAAAAGCCGCAGTTTGATGGATCCACAATTACTTGCAAGCAGCCGGCAAGTACCGGTCATTGAAAGCGTGGAACGCTTATCAACTTTAACTTGAAATATTCTTAGTATAAATGTTTTTTATGCAAAACGTGATGAATTTACATTATATTTTGGCCTCATCTGTCGATTTCAAGTGTTAAATCCATTTTTGTGGGAAAGGGTAATTATTTCCCTTTAACTTCCAATTTCATAAACGCTTTCGACACATTTGAACATTCAAAGGAACCAAAAAGAAGCAACTTCCAAAAGCTCTGGCTATTTGCTGATCGAGCCTGCCTGGAAACAGTCCCGCTGCCCGGATCACCGGACAACTTTCAGGGTCAGCTGGTCAGTGATCTCAGAGCTGACCACTGGCGTCACCAAATCCTATCAAACACAGCAGCAGAGTGCTATCGAGCGCAGGCGCCACGCAGTGGCACGGTTGGCAGTAAACTTCGGTCGATCGTTTCAGTTCTCAGCGGTGGCGCCTGCTAGATTTACGATCTGCTTGACTGCATCTTCAGAGAATGGTAATGGAGCCGTGTCTAAAACTGGAAGGCAATGAATGTGCAAACGCACCGCTATGTATGTGAAGATGCTGCCATAAAATGCTGCTGTTCATTGTTTGTTTGTTTATTTGCACAAATCGTCGACGGGATACCCCAATGATGGACGAAGTCAATAATTGATATGTAATTTGCGTGAAGTAGCACCGCACCAATCTGAAACTACTCATTTATTTGTATAGTTAAATTATCATTTGTGATGATACAAATGTATTAGTTGTCCATTCTGATGACTCTGCTTTAGCGAGCAGTTTGGAAACACAAATGTTTCTTTGTAGGCTAAAACCGCTGTATTTATTATCGCTTATATCATTTCTTATCATTTTCTGATCATTATCATTGAAGTTATTTGTGTTTTACGTTTACATTGTAATTGCTTAAATCCGTATCTAAGTGAAACCGCAAGGACCTAGAACGTCTGCGAGCCAGATGTCCGTTTCATGGTATATTATTAACCCGCACACCCACCCACACTCACACCACCCACATTAAAGGCCGGCAAAAGCTGCTATTTGAAACCCAAGACCCAATCCCGTCTCAAATGCAAAAATTGACACAAAAATAAACATGATCAAACAATAAAATAATTATGAAATTATAAAACAAATATTACTTTTCACTGTCCTCGTTTAAATTCAGGTCAGGTCACCAGAGGTCAAAAGCTCATTTTAATCAGAATCAACATAAAAATAAAAATAGTGCCTGGAATATGTTCCTTAAACTTCATTGCTCATTCAGAAAATGAATATGGTTTCTAGGAATGCGATAATTTGTTGTGAAGTTATTGGGCTAATTGGCTAAGTCATGAAGGTGCCCTTCACGAAAATGCCGGGGCTATTACTCGGCAGCCGTAAGCTTCTAGTCAGCTGAAACTCGCCATAGCACGATTTCAGCGGCCCCAGATAACCACCGTAACGTAGTTGTATCAATAGAGATGAGGGTGTTAATTTTGTGTTTCGCTTGTCGATCTTTCTGGAATAACCCCAGGTGCAAAGTAAATTTGCAACCAGTGTACTGTACCTAACTAGCAAAAATAATTCGCATCTCATATGGACAAATATGCACTCTAACAATTATTACAAAGTAAACTAACTCACTTTTAGTAGCAGAAATGCATACAATTGTTCAGATTGGCCAAGAGCATAACAAACTGCCTTATCATACTACCTGACTTGCGTGAAAACCAGCACGAAACATAAGTTGGACCCAGTCTTGTACCGGTATCATTTTGGCAGACCAAGTATCGGATCTGAACAAACCGGTCCTCGGGTCCACGCTTTGCCATCTCTAACCCACACCACACACACCAATACCTCACACTCACAGCAAACCCACACCACATACCAACACTCACATTACCCACACCACACCACACCACACCCACACCCACACCCACACCCACACCACACCCACACCCACACACACACCCACACCCACACCCACCACCACACCCACACCACACCCAACCCACACCACACCCACACCCACACCACACCCACCACCCACACCCACACCACACCACCACACCCACAACCCACACCACACCCACACCCACACCCACACCCACACCCACACCCACACGCCACACCCAACACCACACCCACAACCCACCACCACACCCAGCACCCACACCCCAACCCACACCCACACCCACAACCCACACCCACACCAACACCAACCCACACCCCACACCACACCCCACACCCACACCCACGCCACACCCACACCCACACCACACCACACCCACCCCACACCCACACCCACACCACCAACCCACACCCACACACCCACACCCACACACCCACAGACACCCACACCCACACACCCACACCCACACACCACCCACAACAACCACATCACTGGCCGGCTATTGAGATTAGCTGGCTATATAAATTAGCCTGATTTATAAATTGCAGGCTATATGAACTGCAGGCTATAAACATTACATGCATCTAGTAACTACTTAAAACAGCACGCTGTGATTTTTGTGGAACCACCTACTCACAATGGAGGTGGTGGGACGGGTATTAGGTTTTTACGCTCAGCATATTTTTATCGATTTTTTAAATATACTTCCTTACACACATCTTAGACCGCCTTTCCATAATAACAACTTCGTCTTAACTTGTTGTATTACAAAAATAATCATTATTGATGTGTTTTCGTGACGACACGAAAATAACATCGGAAGCGAATTCAGGGGGGGGGGTTCAACCCTTCAGCGGTCATAGGACTCGGCGACCACTATGACATCACTGCCTGAGCGATCAATAGTATGGCCACGTAAAGGTGACCACTATGACGTCACTGTCTAAGCGACCAATAGTATAGCACCACGTAAAACAGAAACGGCAACTGTGAAGAATCCCATTTTATGTGTTTGTTCAATTACTTGTATCTATTTATTAAATTAAATTTTCGTTTTATTTCACTTTTATGTTGAAAGGTTTGTCTTCTTTGCGCCCAGACGACATTTATTTAAGTTTTGCCTCGTACAAGTAATTTCTTTTTTAGACCTTAACAGAAAATCCTCCACGCAGTTTCTTCCATTCTCAGATAATTGATAATTAAAACCTTTGGGATGTCTTTGCATTTTGTCGTAAAAATGAAATATTATCTTCTTAAAAATAATATTTATCATCTTTGTAACCGCTATTAAGTACGTACCTACCAATAGTTCTGGTCATTCTTCAAGTTTTCAAGAAGGATACGGAGAAAGCGAGAACAGTAGGAACCTACATTATTGCGGAAGAAAAGATGAAGCACCAACACATGAAGAGGAAAAATTAAAAGAGAGTGATTTGCTTGCTGAAGTGGTCGTTGGATACAACCTGTATGGACCAGCGATGCCTATGTATGGCCTTTGAACTACCTAAGTCCAGCTGGCACGTTGTTCTTGTCGTTGTCACCTTTACCCACTTGACAGGGCGGGAAGGAGACACAGGTGACTCTAAAATGGAGAAGAGGGGGAACTGCCGGGGCCACTCGAGGCCTTGACATCCCATAAAGTGTCGCCATATAAAGACCTCGTCAAGTCTCGACTTCCCATAGCCCGCGACAGGAAGCCGCCAGCTGTTGCTTTGGTCATCCCCAGCAACTGCAGTGGAAGTGTGAAAGGTGATTTGTGCATGTATTTTCGTTTAATCCGATAGATGAATGGATGCAATGCAACATTCACACAATATTGAAGTTCAATTATTACCTTTTAATGGATTTAACGTGAAATAAAGCCACAACATCACGATATCTTGGTCAACATTTTTGGCGTATTTGCCAACGAAGCTGCACAACGGTCATCACGCCTTAGAAGTTACTCCCAGCGAATATCGCCGGATGGTGGTATGTACCTAGTAGCTATGGCCTTTGGCGAATTAATGCCGATCCCCAGAAATAAGCGCGCTGTTTGAATGTGCGGATATTAACTGGGACTATAAAGTTGTGGCGTGAAAGAAAAGACTCGTGCAAACATATCTAAGCCTGTTTTAACCTGCCGCGTAGAGGATGTTCGCGTCGCGTCATTTCGGTTGCTTTTTTTTGTTGTTTGTGACACCAACAACTACAAATTACATGAGCTATTTCTTTGATTTTATCATTTTGAGCTCATTTTTTTTTGTTTGCCTTTAATGCGTACTGTTATATGAACAAATTATCCTTCGTTTTAAAGACTCCAACAATACTGCGTACCTTACAAAATGTCACCCACCCATGAGAAAGTCACGCCAAACGGGCCAGATGCCTGTTATGTCACACCACCCATCAGCCAGTAATCCCCGATGTACCAGTACAATCAACCGAGTAACCAACAACCCACGATCCTCGCTCGATCGCACGGCGGAAACCAGAGCCGGTGCATCCTCACCAAAGCGATAGCTGCCAGTGAACAACCAATAGAGCGTTGCGTGCCACGCGCGCGCGTGCCGTGTCTCAGCAGGTATAAAAGAGCGTCGTCGGTGTCTGCACCAACAGACACGGTTTGATAGCGGTGTTGGACAGTGGCCTCAGAGTTGTTCCATACCATCTCAGGCTGTCGGATATTATTCAAGTGAGTACGAGGTGAAGAGAAGAAGTTAACTGCTTTTTGAAGAAAGCGTTAAAGGTTGAAGAAAAACTTGAGCTGAAGAGGGATTCTCTCGACAAGAATCAAGCACGAACATCACATCTGTCTCATCCAGGATTTCCACTGAGCCCATCATGACCGAGCGAGAGCAGCGTATTCTCCACCGGCCCTCGAGGAGCGGCCCAGCCCTGGGGACATCACGGATGAGCCGCTCCGTCGAAGAGACCGACAGTGAGTCAAACCAACCCACGCTGCGCCCCATCCTCGCAGTCAAGAGCCGCAGCGTAGAATCTTCCCCCGTGCGTGGCGCTAAACAGCGACGCAACGTCTCCTTCAAGCTTCCCGAACGGCACGATTCTGCCGCTAGCAGGGTGGTGGCACTAGCGCAACGCGTGAAGCAGCTCACCCTCTCAGCCACCAGCGCCGACGGTGGTCGTCCCAAGCCCGAGAAGCCGGTCAAGAGGATCCTGCGCCGGCCTGTGTTACACGTGTACCTGCGTGGTGCTTCAGGTCTACCCACGCAGCGCGTCCCCTGGTCGGCGGTCTACCGGTGACTCTCTCTCGAACATTTGCTGACGATAGGCGAGATTTGATGTTTTGTATGTTCTCTTCAACTGAGTGTTCATAAGTGTGCATTGATTGTGATTGCAATGAACCATTGCGTGTCCAGCTCATTTTGCAAGCGATCTGTAACATGTGGTATAATTGCATTTCGTTGACTAATGCACTGTTCAAAGTGCGGTTACTAATGAGGTTTTCAAAAATGAGTCATAGCGCTTATTGTTTTGTTTTCCTCGTTTTTGTTATCATTTTGACATCAGTGTAATTCCATGTAAGAGCAAAGCCGTGCGTTGGTTTGCCTGTTTTGTGTAAAGGGATGTATGTTGTTGTGCTCACCATATCGAAATAATTCCACAAATACATCATCATGAGTGTAGTGATTTTGTTTCTCGACATTGCTGATTCGGGACTGAAGTCGACCGTAGAACGTGTTTCGAAAAAGCTTTGGTTAATTGAAAATGACGTAACAGTCTGAACGTTTCGTTAACACGCTTCAGAGATGTAAGGAATCGATTAATATTTTGCCAACAGGCAAAGGTGTTACTAGAAGATTAAAGAGGACACTTGCGTTGTTTCTTTGCAATATTTGATTGCAGAAAGTCAAATTCAGATAACTTTTTTTCACAAGGCTGCCGTCCGCCGTGGCCGAAGGGAAAATATATCCCCTCGCTCATAACTGGCTGGCGCTGGGTTCCATCCCAGGTACAAGTGATCTGTGGTGGCCCAATGTGCACTGGTAAGGTAAAATGGCAGTTGATTGGATAACAGGTCATTTAGGCACAGGGCGATTGAGTCGCAGCATTTTGCAGCACGTAGATCACTCCGCTATCCTACTCGGCTAAAGGACCGGAGGTAAACTTTACCATAGAAGTGGTATCGCGTTTTTCATGGTTGGGTTCAAGATACATGCAATTTGCTCAGCCTAGCACTGTTTTCTGAACCAAAATTCGTCACAAGTAAACAATACAATTATTTGTCTTAATTTATAGATTGCCCATGAATTAAGATTGCCCATGCATATTCATACACATCAAGTTAGAATACAGATCAAAACATTGTGATCGATTAAACATCAGAGATTTAGAACAGCAACTGAAAATAAATGGCAAACCAGCGGCTTTCAGACACATAACAAATAATCTTGCATTGTGCATATCAATGCTGAGAGAAGTATTGGCTCGTGTGTGCGTAGAAAGATATTTTGGAGAAAGCAACTTTGCCATTAGTTGCGAGCAGACTTGTGCCTGGATCCAGAAGGGACCTGAAAATGGATCCTGAAGGGTCCCAGATCCCGAAGGGATCTGTGACCCCAGTGAACTTATTTGTATAAAATACATGACGATCTTGGATCCCAGTCGATCCCTCTGCGTTTAATGCTTGAAGATAATTGTTTTCTTACCTCCTATAAGTTCGTACCCTTCGGAAGAGAATGTGTCAAGAATTTAAGACAAAATAATCCGAGTGCAGAACGACTTGAAGTAAAATCAAAGATTATTCTACGCATGTTTACGACATAACGACAACGATCATCGAACTCATCTGCATCTTCATTGATTTGATTGTTGCATTTTTGTTTTAGGACCCCAGCAGTATCCTTCTACCTAGGTACTATCCTTCAACAGACTGTAGATGTGCGCACCGCCATTGGGCAGCAGTTGCACTATCAGCCCTGTATCCTTTACCTACTCAAACATCCTGATCCATATCCGTTTCCTTGCCATGGTAGTTTTGTGTGTCATTTTGCATCATCACCTCGACATGAGAAGCTACCTTATGTATTGTGGATGCCGTTGTATGTCACATGCACTTTGTACTGGAGTTTTACATGGCTGAACTTTTCCTTTGCCTATCCACCCCTCACTCCACAGCCATGGTACTACCATAGTGTAAATACTAAAGACCAGTGGCGCCACTCTTGCAATCGTACANAAAGGTAAAATTTGCTACCAACCGAATTTGACGAAGCCCAATTTTTTACACTTTTCATCGAAGCTACTTTTTATCGAGTTGCATTCATTCTCATCGAAGCTGCATTTCTTTGTACACATTTAGATTGCTATATATTTACATTTTTGCCAATTGTAAATGTTTATATCTGCTGATGCGGAAATTCGCTACACAAAACTGTCAAGCAGTTCAACAGGAGTTGCAATGTTATTTAACCGGTTCTTGTTTTGCAGCTAGGCCAGGCTTATTGCTAAACCCAAGTGCCGATCTACCCACCTCGGCACCAAGCTAATCGTACCCTCATGGTATAACCAGTGGTGAGCAGCTTCCGTTCCTCCTTTACTCCGTTACTAACAGAACTACTTTTTCAGTAACGGAGTAACGATCTCGTTACTTTTCAAAACAGGTAACGGACGAAGTAACTTCCATTACTTTATAATCAAGTCCGTTACTCCGTTTTATGTTTTTTTATGTTGAGATAATGGGTCAGTGTGAAAAGGACGGGTTGATACCAAAAGCTGAAAAAATAGTATATTAAACCGATCTCTTACCGAACGAGTCTCATCTTAGGTCATCTGAGGTCAGGGACCTCGGTTGACCTGTGTAATAACATCACCCCAGTGCAGCATATTATTATGTAAAATTGATGCAAAATTTGAAATCAGCGTTTTAAAGTAGGAACTGCCAGAGGTAAAAAGGTTATATCAGGTCATCCGAGCCTTCAGAGGTCAGAGGCTTCGATTCACCTCTGAAATGATTTACCAAGGTTATGATCTCAGTGGAAACCATAAATGTCACCTATTCATGTGTTCCTGAACAACAAACGCTCGGAAAGTGCACAAGTTACAAGCATCGATACAACGGGACGCCATTTGCGTCTGACACGACCTTGAGAAACATTACAATTTTGCAGAGTATGTGTCAAGTTGTTATCAAGTAGGTTACTGAACGCTTCGTCGCAATCGGTGGACAATTATGCGAGTAACTCCCGAAAAAAACGAGGGGTGAGGTGGCATCCACCCCTGCATTGGCGAGGGTTACACTAAAGTAGCGGAGAAACGGACTAAAGCAACTTCCGTTATATTCGTCGCATTTCACAAAGGAGCGGAGAAGCGAGTAACGGAACAACATTTATAGTAACGATGCCCATCACTGAGTAGAAGCTTGGTCACGTTATCTCCCGAAAATGTCTGAACGGGTTAACGGGTGGATATGTCAACCATCCACTAGTAATGAGCTATTTATCTGAGATACTTATAGTAATGTAAGTATCACCAGTTATTTGCGTAAAAAAGTGTTAAGTGCTACTCTTTAGTCAAGTCTATACATGTTTATGTCTGTGCTGTAACGACTGAGCAGGTGACAAGAATTTTGATAGGTCTGGGCAAGCCCCATCGCGTGACCATTCTTCCGGAATATCTCTTTTCAAAGGACTAACAAAAGCGAAACAACGCGAGTCAGTGGGCTGGAAATTGGGCTGATCAGTCCGTCCAATGGCGGATACAGCCGGCTCTCCAATGGAGTCCTCGTCCCCACTTCAATTTACTTTTGAACTACCCCACTTCAATTTACGTTTGAACTACCAACAGTATCGGTCTTCCCTCGCGCTGGAACACACCCTCCAACACGCCACCCGCCATACCATCACTAGCAAACTATGGAGCGCATCACATTCTCTCTTCTCTGTGCTCCCCCTGTCTCTCTGTCCTGAGCGCGCGGCTGCGGCCTCCGGACCGCCCCGTGTCGCCGATGTTCGGCGGCGGCAGGCACATTGTTATTGTCGAGAGGTCGGAGCGGCGGGAGAGCCAGCGGGAGAACCAGCTGGCCGGGCTCTCATCCCTCTGTCTCCGCCTAATCAACCATCCAACCCATAAATAAACCGGCATTGACACGACGGCCGCGTCTGCTGACAGCGTCCACAGCGCTAATGTACTATAAACAAGACGATAATCCCCCTATAAAATTACAGCCGCAGCCGCCGGCGGGCCGTGGCCTCTTCACAAAGCGGCGATACACTGACGAGTGCCGACAGGCCGATCACGGCTCGCGGCCAAGTGGCGCCTGAGGTACCGCCGCGGCGTCTGCGGTCCTGGCGCCTGTTGGACTGTCCCCGAACAGTCCCTACAAGGTCTCTGGTTGGTTTCGACTCAGTTCAGGCTCACTGGCTTCAGTCCCAGCTCGGTCCCGTCACTGTTCCCGCTTATAACCGACTCGATCCGTCCCGACTCGATTCCGTCTCTGTCCCGGTTCTGTCCTGATTATATCCCGGTTCTGTCCCGGTTCTGCCCCTGTTCCGGTTCTGTCCCGTCCCAGCTCTGTCCCGGTTCTGTCCCTGCTCGTCCCCGGCTCTGTCCCGGTTCTATCCCAGCTCTATCCCGGCTCTGTCCCGTCCCAGCTCTGTCCCGGTTCTGCCCTTGCTCGTCCCCGGTTCTATCCCGGTTCTATCCCGGTTCTATCCCGGCTCTATCCAGCTCTATCCCAGCTCTATCCCAGCTCTATCCCAGCCTCTATCCCGGCTCGTCCCGGCTCTGTCCCGGTTATGTCCCGTCCCAGTCTTATCCCAGCTCTATCCCGGCTCTATCCCAGCTCTATCCCAGCTCTTCCCAGCTTTCTATTCCGTCTCGTCCCGGCTCTAGTCCCAGCTCTACCTGGTTCTATTCCCGGTTCTATCCCAGCTCTATCCCGGCTCTGTCCGGCTCTGTCCGGCTCTTAATCCGGCTCTGTCCCCGGTTCTATCCCAGCTCTATCCGGCTCTGTCCCGGTCTGTCCACGCTCTATCCGGCTCTCGATCCCGCTGAAGTGCCGCGCAGATTGATCTCAGCAGACTTTGACACCGTATGCGCGCCGGGGAATGCACCACACCATCCGGCTGGCTCGGGCTCGCCACGCCGCAGTACAGCACCGGCGTGCCACGCGCTGAGCCCCGCCGGCGGCCAGAGTGGCTGAATGGGGGGCACGGGTCTCACCTGCGGTCTTTGGCGCGGCTGAGGCGCCGTAATGGGTCACCAGAGTGATAACGATCGATCACTATCGGGGACACGACTAATAGCTGATCTGATCAGAGCGAGCGCCAAGCCCACGGAATGTCCGTCCCCAAGAGGTTAGTGCTACATAATTATGGTGTGTGTGCGGAGTTTTACAGCTATGCAGGACTGACATTGATACAGAGGCTCCCAATTCAATGTCATAACTATTTCAACAGATGCAAGATGTGACAGAAACTACGTGAATGCAGTTAGATGCACAGCGCATTCAATGTAAACATAAAATAAATTGCTGCTAAATTTTGACGCAGACTGGTTATATATTTGACCCTGATTGAATCGATTGGAATCGTTCAATCAAAATTCTTTGAGTAAAAAATAATCGATTTATCACCAGATATTTTGATTCATGATTCGTGATTGAATCAAAACCCACATGGAATCAAGGCTGATTGAATCAAAAGATTTATTGAATCTTAACGATTCAAGTACACATGGCAAATTATGCAAATACAATGCAGTCCCAGTGACTTCATTCATTTATACTGAAATATTATTGCTGCAAAAATGTTAAATGTTCATATATATGTATATTACCATTAGTATTTATTTGAAATAAGCTCAACATCTACATTCAAACATTGGATCAAACGTAAATTGTTTTTTAAATTCAATTGGAAAGAATCAATTCTCAAAATTGTCTCGAAGAATCGAACAGTGATTCAATCATTAAGGTTCAAAAATGAATCATGATTGAATCGTTCTTAAAAAGGAGAATCAATAACCAGTCTGAATTTGACGATGCATAAACGAGCACCCTCCAAAAGTAAAGATGAACTAAACATCTGGAATACGACTGACCAAGACCAACATAGTAGCGAGCTCAGTAGTGAGTACCGACAGCGCGGACTCACCCGGGTCTGTGACAGGCAGAGCAGGCTGGCCAGCTCGGTGACGTCGTAGCTGCTCAGGTACTGTTTGTGCCGGAACTTGTGCTCCAGCAGCGCGATCTGGTGCGACGAGAACGGGATGCGAGGGTTGCGGCCCAGCCGCCGCTTCTGCACTCCGTCCTTCTTTGCTCCTGAAATGGACGACACCGCTTTAGTTACGTGTTCTAGGATATCAGCTGTCATCCGTTCACGGAGATGGAAACGGAAAACCAAGATCATGCCCAGCACTTTCGGAAACAAGTGCACTTTAGCTAGATAAAAATATCGGCTTTAAATATCCAAAGAACTTAAGAAGGGCAAAGCCGCGATCTATTTGCATGCTATTTGTAATGACGCAATGGTGATGACATTATTTGCACATGTCTGCTGAGCATTTTGCTGCTGGTTGTCAGCTCTCATTTTGAGTTGCTCCTCGGGCCGGCCTGTATGTAGTATGTACTAAAGGACAATAGTAAATATGCTTGCTATAGAAACTCCACAGCGACACCTCCGCCTCGATCTAACGCGTTTGTAATATTGCAGTCTGCAGGGATCAGCCAATACGATAGTCGATAGCACAAAAGGGGAACAATTATCACAAGTAAGAACACGGAAAGTTAGCCCGCGCACTGCAGAAGAGTTCGCACCGAAAACGAATTGCATGGGGGTGATTCCGCCCCCTGAGATTTCGAAAACTACGCTATGTAGGACAAGCGGAAAAGGAAATAGCTCGAAACAAGCTCTATCGAATGTTTATCAGCTTTTTTGAGGTCACCAGAGCTCATCAAAGGTCAGATTTTCCGGTTTTAGAACTTTGCTCCAGAAACCCCCAAATATCTCGGAAACTATGATAGCTAGGAACAAACAGTACAAAGCCTAAATATCTTGAAAAATGCAATCACCAAGATATCCTCAGATTTAAGATAAGGTCAATACTCAATAGTTTAGGCTCCAGAGGTCATCAAAGGTCAAAGAGGCTGTTTGACAAAGCTGTTTTTCGTGAATAAATTTTATCTAACAATGATAGGACAATAATTGTGACGCCATCGTGTTTGTCTTGTCAAGGCTTTTTGACCCAGGTAGGTCATACTGCATATAAGGCAACGCAACTCGATGCGACAAACATATTGATGTCATCTGATCGTCTCTATCTTTATTCTATTAAGAGTTATTAGCAAAACATTGCTGATGACCTCAAATGACCTAAGATGACCTTGCAGAGGTCACTTAACAGCAACTACGCATGGGTCATCAATAATGAGCTAAAATAACATGATCCTGAAATAATTGGCTTGATACAATGCAAATTATCTGAATATGAAGCATTTGTATATTTTCCCGTTCACTTTCGATGGGGAGGTCAGAAAATTGACCTGACCTTAGTCATTAGGTCACCGATACACAATCATAAATATACCAATTGTAGATACTTATGCCTTTATGGAATCCTGCAAGTTTCAGATCTCTCGGACAAAGACTGTGGCTTTGGCATGATCACAAACATTGTGGAAGATGTCACTTGAAGTGACCTGGTGACCTGACCTGAGACGACTTGGGGTAAAATTTTTGGCAAAATGTAGTTTATTGATGCCCAAACAGCTGTGCCAAATTTGGCGGCGCTGTGCGCCGCCGTTTTTCCGCTACTCCTGAAGGGGGCGGAAACCAACCCCCTGCAGTGCGCGGGTTAAGCTCGGTTCTAACACAAAGCGTCGTAGAGAAAAATGGTAAGAATGGGGATCGACTTCCCAGAATAATGGTGTATTCGTGAATGAGTGGAATAGAGCTTGAATGCCTAGCATCCAAGATCGGCGGAATTCCATTCGGTACGCACACGTACGCAGACGCCGGCACGGAGTAGTGCGTGAAGCCGCAATGCTCTGGCCGGTATGCAGCAGATGACTCGGACCGCCCGGCCGACACATTTGATGAAATCCCCCGATAACAGAGGCCGCCTTTTGTAACGCGCGCGCCGCCCAGATAATAACTTACTGACCATGGGATTGGGACCGCGCCAGCGCGCGCGACAACTGTCTCAAATTGAGTTTTCGCCCCGCGGCTGCGCTGCACGCAACCATCCAGAAAAATGCCGAAAAATTCGGTCCTTTATCGTCAACAGTCTCCGGCTGATGGGATCGGCGCGCCTTCCTAAGCGGATTATAATGCGCTTGGACGTGTGCTTTCACAGCAAATGGCACGCTTCCCTCGTCTTTTCAGTGTGTTAGGCTCGGTATGCTGAGGAGAGGGACGCTCGCGTCTTGAAAGCAGTGTTTGTTAAGGCAAAAAACGAACGTCTCAATTAGCATAGCTTCTATTCTGTATAGTCTTAAAGAAGTTCCAAATGCATTAAGATATGTTTGCATATATGAGATTAAGGTGCTGTTTGATATAATTAAGACGGAGTGAGAGAAAACGCGAAGCGTTCGAACGATCGTCTTACAGATGGGCCGAAATCGGTCTTCTGCTTGCAGCTGCGGATCCAGCACGGGAGTTATGGGGGGGGGGGCAAAATTAAAAAAGTATCACACAATTCTAAAAACTTATCGGATTTCGCTTGCTTATGAATTGCTAGCTGATTTAAAGCAAACTTTCCTTACTAAAAGCTCCTTAGATTTCCTTCTATATCATGAAATGTGTCATTTTTTGCAGATTTTGAACGGTTGGGGGGGGAGGCAGTAGCCCATTTTGACCAACCGTAGATTCGCCACTGTCTGCTTGCCTGCTTGAATGCTAGCGAGCATGGGTTTCAAAAATAACTCCCGTTTCACAGCACTGATTATGCAAAAGTAACTATACCTACAATGACAGTTTTGTCGTGTCAACACATGGTATAAGCCTAAGTTTTAAATCTTTTATCTAACTAAATAAATTTTCACCATCCAAAAAAAACGGCTTCAGGATAAGCAGTACATTGACTTAGAATCCACCTCCGCGCGATCTTGTGTGATAATCGAAATGAAAAAATGAGAGCGCACAGCATTCCAAGATGGTATAATAGCTAGGAAAATGGGGGGGGGGGGCAGTTGAAATGCTTCGTTTTTTTAATAAATGGAATTCGACGCAAAATGTTCGCCAAAAATTGAGCTCAGACCAATAGTTAAGGCTTTAGAGGTCAATCAGGTAAAAAAATCAACTTTTTGTTTATTTTAAATTATTTTCCCTGAAAACTTTTGTTTTCCCTGAATAACTTTGCATCAAAAAGATTTAACATAATTTCAACCCATCGTGTTTGTTCTCATCGAGCGCTTGAAACATATGAATGGTGAACCTAGTTTAGGTCAACTTTAATTTGACCTCAGTTTCAAGGTCATTGGTGACTCATGTAGATCATGTTGCGGCGGTATGGGACGAAAGCGGCCTACAAGACAAAGACAATGTTGTTCATCCACTCGTCTTCTATTGTGTATTTCTATCAGCGATATTGGCAAATAATTCCGAAATGACCCTCAGATGGACCTTGCAGAGATTCCCGAGTAAAAATTTCATGGGTCATCAAGGAATGAGCTAAAATAACATAATAATGAAATAATCGGTTCTGATCAATGCATTATTTGCTGAAAAGGAGCATTAGTATATTTTCCCGTTCACTTATTAATGGAAGTTCAGAAATTGGACCTGAGCTTTAGGTCAAACGAATGCGAAAAATCCGAGATACACCACTGTAGGTTACTTATGACGTTATGAAATCCTGCAAATGTAAAATATCTCGGACTAAGGCCGTGGCTTTGGCACGATCATAAACATTATTGGAAGGCAAGGTCACTTAACGTGACCTGGTGACCTGACCTGAGATGAACAGAAGTCAAAAGTTTGATAAATAGATACCCTGAACAGCTTTACCAAATTTGGTGGCGCTGCGGCGACGCCGGTTTTTCCACTATTCCGGAAAAACCTTGGAGTGGTCAAAATGACCCCCAACCAAGGGAGGCTTTTGGCGTTAACATTAAACGCTCTATTTAATATATGCTTATTTTGAATTGAACTACAATAAATAATTAGTGACGGAGCTTTCAAATAACCAGCCGTTGACCGACGGGGGGGGGGGACATGCCCCCTGACGAACTTTCGCGATAGCTCAAAACCCAACGGCGCCAACAACGTGAAACTTAAGAAACCTTCCACATACATTTTACATAGTCTGTGCGAAAATGAAGCAATTTCGTCGATAAATTTGTTGAGATATAGCAAATTACCATATGCCGGGGATATCAAAATACATTAGCCGGAGAGGTGTGGTACAACTTGGTACAACAAATCCGCTACCAGGTCACTTTTTTTAGCAGAACTTGCCAAATCACACATAATTATGTAGCAAATCGCAAGACCTACAAAATGGATATATCGGAGTTTTGGAAAATGTTGTTCTTGACCCCCAACAATACAACAATTTATATCCGAAAAATACCCACAAAATCAATTTTTTAGATGATGTTCAAAAACCGGAGTTCATGAATTGGAGAACCACAATATGTGAACATTGAACAATAACTAAACCAAATTACAAAGCAATATCTTCATTTTTGACTGAATTATGAGTTATGGCTTTCGAAATATGATAACTCCATGACGTCATATTTTACAATTGCATTGTAAGGCTTTAAATGACCAGATGCAGACATAAATGCAAACGCTGTATTTCTCAGACAAAGCTTGTCTAGCAACATTTTTGCTTTATCTAGATTTATTGATTTCAAATTTTGACCTTTTGTGACCTGACCTTGACCTTTGTCAGCAATCTCACTTGAGCTCATGCAGAATGTGTATTATACCACTGCAGTTTGAGTGTTCGTAGTCGCAATCAAAGGCTTTGGATGGAAAGTATAGCCAGTAAACTGAAATGCCTCGATTTTGACCATTGACCTGACAAGCGACCTTTATTTGAAAACTGCAAGTACCTATTCTTTAGATGCGTCTCATTGATAGCTTTCGCATGCCACCTTGAGCGTCTCGCTGTGATCATTGATTCTAAAGATAACCTCCCTAAATTTTTACTTCACAAAATTCGAAACACTAGGGGAACCACAGGCTCTAGGCTTCCCAGCTTCAGGTAAATTCTGACCTCCGCTTCCCGCTCTACGCACAAAACTCGGACCTGGCCCTTCCACGCGTGGGGACGAGGCTGGCAAGCGCGCTTTCTATACCATGTTGTTAAAAAAATTACAATGACCTGCCTCTTGAGATAACGTCACTCAACCATGCCGCATTCAAGACAAAATGGAAAAACATACTCGACCGGAGTAGCCTGGCTTATGCGCGAATTGTTGTGTAATTGTATTATGTGTGATGTATTGTGTGTGCGCGAGAAATGAGCGAGTATTTCGCGCAGAACAGACATGCCCCCCCAGCTGTGAGTGGCTCGTGACGCAGGTACCCTGACGAGCTTTTGATATTAGGATTTGTATCTTTCGTGTTCCTCATTGCTTGTATGTGGCCCCGGAATAGCCCGCTCCGGCTGTGGATGGGTCCAACGTCAAATACAGAATTACAGAGGGGCAATAATTTGCCCCCTCCCGCGTTGGCGTTCGGTGGCCCGTTAAATGCCGGGTTATTATTGCATGTAGGTATTGAGTTCAGTCAGACCCCCCCCCCCCCCGTATTAAATTTTCTTTGACGAGTCCCTGTGCACAGTGTCATAGGATTGGGAATTTCGGGTGTAAAGCGTCACCCTACAAATAATAATATTCCACTCCTTTTGCCCAATTCCAAGGGTTATTTTCCACTCTCTTTCACTTCTGAGATTGTTTGTCACTCCTTTAATTCAATATGTGAAAAACCAGAAATTTTCAAGTTTTGTTTGATAGCAAGACGTGTAAACTCTTGAAAAAGGATCTTTTAAAGGTAAAATTTCCACTCTTTCTGCCGATTTTCAGTCTGGATTTTCCACTCGGCACCCTGGCTCTAAAGCAATCCTTAGGACACTGCTGGTGCATGGTGGGAGATGGGGGGGGCGGAAACGGGGGATGGGATGCACGTGCTCTTCTTTGGTGAGGGTACGACCGTCCAGGATACCAGGTATGTCCTTAGTTCAATGTCAGGGATGACGAGTGGAAGGGTGTATGAGTGGGTAACTGTCACGTTCGTGCCAACACTGATCCCTCTATCTTATAGGGATCTGCCGCTCCAGAGATTCTTAAACAATATATAAATACACGCTAAGCCAGGGTGGAGTCATTACAGGTTTAACGGGTGTATAACGGGTGCAATGGGTGTAACACGGGTATAATGGGTGAGTAACGCCAAAACGGGTATATTATGTGTTCAACAGGGGCACCACGGGTACCACGGGTGTATGTCGGCAGCGTAGGTTTTTGAAGGGTACCTCGGGTGTATGACTGGTACAAAAACGTATGATAGGTATGATAGGTACGACGGGTGTGCCACGGGTAGTACGGGTTATCAAGCCCTAATAGCCTATCACTGGCCTGCACCACACTTAACATGCCATCGTCTAGCGGAACGGACGGGTTAGCACTAGTATTCTATCGATGAGATGAGTCGCCGTCGATATGGGGGAGACATGGTTCAAAGGTTCAGTCATGCAAGAGGTTGATTTTTTATATTTAGCGCACAATAACTTATATTTGACAAATTAATGTAAAAATGAGTTCAGTAGATTTCCGTATATAATTCAATGTCATATATTGAAACGAGATATATCATTCCCAATCATTACCTGCATCATTTTAACATTACATTTTCGATAGTTTTAATTTTGAAATGGAAGCAATTTAAGTCATGTTTGTAGAATGCAAGTGCAACTTACCTTAAAACAATCAAACTATAGAAAAACGTTCAAAATGTAAGGCTGAGACTGATTCCCAATGATCAAATATGTATACCTATGTTATTTTTGAGTTTTGATATATAAAATACTTTTCAACTTGTTCTTCAGCATAGCACGTTTATTTAGATTGTATTAATTTAGCTCGAAACGTTTGGCTGAACGAATTTCCATGAGTCCCGCGCCCGGTAGAGCTACTGGGCATAAATTTGGCCATTCAGCTCCGGCCCAGAATCGGGCCTGTGGTTGCAGTGAATTTATGTATTACTATATATTACTATATATTAAGATATATTACTGACACCGCAATGGATTTAATTTATATCGAATAGCATTGGATCGGCATGTTTTTTTCCACGAATTAATTCGGCGTTGATCGGAATATTGCATGATTTTAACAAAATGTCAGCATGTCATTGTTGTTTTCGTCGCGTCAAGCTCAAAATGTCTATAGCTGCTGTTTTTAGCCGCTTATCATTGAGTCATGTGACAAATATCTAATGTTAATCTCTATCAATAACTCGCATCATGGGAAAATGATCAAATTCGTTAACAGTAGACAGTACGGTCACATGCAACAACCAATAATACCCAGCACTCGTACTTAACTAATAAAATGAGACAAAGCTAAGAACATAAAAACATGCAGAAGCACAGCATCTGAGTACCCTCAGAGCCAACATAGTGGACGGTCAGTCCGAGATTATGACGGTATGGCGGCGAGTTGATAGCAGGCCTATAACCAGCAAGGCGCCGTATTGGCGATCAACGAGCGAGCGTGAAGGAATGTATGGCGAAATAACTTTGATCGAGAGAGTAGTTCTGAGATACAAAATGTGCGCACGTGTAGAGGCCATCCCACCCCTGGTTGTGGGAAAGTGGCGCCTGAGGGGTCAATTAACACACACCAAAGTTGCTCACAATTGCACAGCCGTTGCATATTTTTGTGAGAGAAAACATTTTAAACATCCCTCGCGCGGGCACGCGCCACGCAGTGGTAGTCACCCACATGAGTCGGAACTGGTCTGAACAGGTAGGTTGGATGGGGCTGCACAGAAACGAAGACCGCTTGTCAATCGGTAAAGTGCGGTTACAAGAGATATTCAACTTTTCTCAAAAACGTCGCCATGGCAGGGCCGCGATGGCGGTTTGGTCGGACCGTATACTCAGCTTTGTCCCATATACCCACGGAAGAATGAGCGAAGCGCTTCGCGCTCGCCGTAATAAGAAAAGGCGAGCTGCTGAGAATAATCGAAGCACTACTTACGTGGCAGCTTGGGCGGCTTGTAGCGGGTGCAGTTGAGCCAGTCATACTCTGGCTCCTTCCCTGTGACCGGCTCGGCGGTCCGCCTGCCGGCCAGGATGCCCTCGATGCTGAAGTCGCTGACTCGGCTGCAGCGGCTGGTGTTAGCCTCCTGTGCGGCCGGCCGGCTGCTGCAGTCTCCGAGCGGGGCTGTCGGCGGCGGCGGCGGCGCTCCCAGCTGACCTGACTCGGTCCAGGTGACCGGGGTTGGCAGCGACAGCCAGGGCGCGGCACCCAGCAGCGGCCCGCCGTACAGCGTCTGACACAGCTCGTGGTAGCGCAGCACCTCCATGTAGGAGAGCTGCGGCGGCCGCTCGGAGGACGGACACGGGCTCTGCATGTTGCCGGCGCGGACGGCGGACTCGGTGTGTCTGTCCTCCGCCGCTGCCGCCGCCGTTGTCGTCCGGCCGGCCGGCCGGCCCGCCAGACCGCTCTAATGAGGCGTGCTCCGCCGCCGCCGCCGAC
This sequence comes from Semibalanus balanoides, assembly GCA_014673585.1. Classification (NCBI taxonomy): domain Eukaryota; kingdom Metazoa; phylum Arthropoda; class Thecostraca; order Balanomorpha; family Balanidae; genus Semibalanus; species Semibalanus balanoides. Next base: position 15,064 of record VOPJ01001714.1, on the reverse strand, counting down.
GCACAAACGCGCTGCGACAGCACCCCTAATTGGCTAAACAAATAATGTTTCACCAGTGCTCATGCGCCGGCCGCCGCCGACCGCCAAACCTTCCACGCGCTTTGTCCCGCCGGCCGCCGAAACGGCCCGAACGGGTGTCAGCCGCGCGCCTAATGCGGCTTTTTCTGTTTTCTCGTGCCGACAAGCGGCTCAGCNGACCAACCGTAGATTCGCCACTGTCTGCTTGCCTGCTTGAATGCTAGCGAGCATGGGTTTCAAAAATAACTCCCGTTTCACAGCACTGATTATGCAAAAGTAACTATACCTACAATGACAGGTTTTGTTCGTGTCAACACATGGGTATAAGCTAAGTTAAAATCTTTATTCTCAACTAAAAGTAAATTTTCACCATCCATAAAACGGGCTTCAGGATAAAGCACGGTACATTGACTATAGAAAGTCCACCCTCCGCAGCGAGTCTTGTGTGATAATCAATATGAAAAAATGAGAGCCACGCATCCAAGATCGGTTAAAGCTAGGGGAAAAATGGGGGAGGGAGGGGCAGTTGAAAAGCTCGTAAAAAGGAATCGACGCCAAATGCTCGCCAAAAGTTGAGCTTCAGAACCATAGTGTAAGGCATCTAGAGGTCATCCAAGGGGTAAAAAAATCAACTTTTTGTAAAAGTATTTTCCCTGAAAAACGTTTGTTTCCTCTGAAATAACTTTGCATCTAAAAAGTTAACAATAATGTTCAACACCATCGTGTTTTGTTACTCATCGAGGCGCTTTTGAAACATATGACATGGTGACCTAGATTTAGGTCAACTAATTTGACCTCAGTGTCAAGGGTCAATTTTTGGTGGACTCATTGTACGACATGTTGCGTATGGGACGAAGCGGGCCGCACAAGACAAAGACAATGTTTGTCATCCACTCGTCTCTCATTTAGTATCTAGTCAAGCGTATGTGGCAGAATAATTGCCCGATGACTCAGATGAACACTTGCCAGGAGATGTCCCGAGTAAAAATTTCAAGCCTTGTGGTCATCAGAATGAGCTAAAGAATAACTAATAATGAAATAATCGGTTACGTGACTACCCGCAATTGCAGTATTTGTTTGAAAAAGGAGCTATATAGTATTTTCCCGTTCACTTATAATGGAAAAGTTCAGGAAAGTTGACCGAGCTTAGGTCAAACGGATGCGGAAAATTCCGAGAGTACCACCAACTGTAGGACTTATCGTTATGAAATCCTGCAAATGTAAAATATCTCGGACTAAGGCCGTGGCTTTGGCACGATCATAAACATTATGGAAGGCAAGGACCTGGTGACCTGACCTGAGATGAACAGAAGTCAAAAGTTTGGTAAATAGATACCCGAACAGCTTTACCAAATTTGGTGGCGCTGGGCGACGCCGTTTTTCCACTATTCCGGAAAAACCTTTGAGTGGTCAAAATGACCCCCAACCAAGGGAGGCTTTTGGCGTAACATTAAACGTCTATTTAATATATGCTTATTTTGAATTGAACTACAATAAATAATTAGTGACGGAGCTTTCAATAACCAGCCGTTAGACGACGGGGGGGGGGGGATATGCCCCCTGACGAACTTTCGCGATAGCTCAAAACCCAACGGCGCCAACAACGTGAAACTTAAGAAACCTTCTTCCACATACATTGTACATAGTCTGTGCGAAAATGAAGCAATTTCGTCGATAAATTTGTTGAGATACAGCAAATTTAGTAACGTCATTAAACACGAATTTGACGATAACATCAGTTAAACTGTAACAGTCCGTACCAGGGCCACTTTTTAGCAGAATGCAAATAACCCATAATTATGTAGCAAATAGAAAGACCTACAAAATGGATATATCGGAGTTTTGAAAATGTTGTTCTTGACCCCCAACAATAAAACAATTTATGTCCGAAAAATACCCACAAAATCAATTTTTTAGATGATGTTCAAAAACCGGAATTCATGAACTGGAGAACCACAAGACGTGAACACTGAACAATAACTAAACCAAATTTCAAAGCAATATCTTCATTTTTGACTGAATTATGGGTTATGGCCTTCGAAGTATGATAACTCCATGACGTTATATTTTACAATTGCAATTTAAGGCTTTAAATGACCAGATGCAGACATAAATGCAAACGTTGTATTTCTCAGACAAAGCTTATCTAGCAACATTTTTGCTTTATCTAGTCTTATCTTAATTGATTTCAAATTTTGACCTTTTGTGACCTGACCTTGACCTTTGTCAGCAATCTCACTTGAGCTCATGCAGAATGCGTATTATACCACTGTAGTTTGAGTGTTCATAGTCGCAATCAAAGGCTTTGGATGGAAAGTAACATAGCCAATAAACTGAAATGCCTCGATTTTGACCTGACAAGTGACATTTATTTGGAAACTGCAAGTACCTATGCTTTAGATGCGTCTCATTGATAGCTTTCGCATGCCACCTTGAGCGTCTAGCTGTGATCATTGATTCTAAAGATAACGAGGGGCAATATTTGCCCCCGCCCCGGTTGGCGTTCGGTTGAGGTCCCGTTAAATGCCGGGTTATTATTGCATGTAGGTATTGAGGTTCAGTCAACCCCCCCCCCGTTAATTTTCTTTGACGAGTCCCTGGTGCATGGTGAGAGATGGGTGGCGGGGAGAGGGGAGACGGAATGCACGTGCTCTTCTTTGGTGAGGGTACGACCGTCCAGGATACCAGGTACTTAGTTCAATGTCAGGGATGACGAGTGGAAGGGTGTATGAGTGGGTGACTGTCACGTTCGTGCCAACACTGATCCCTCTGTCTTATAGGGATCTGCCGTTCCAGAGATTCTTAAAAATATATAAATACACGCTAAGCCAGGGTGGAGTCATTACAGGTTTAACGGGTGTATAACGGGTGCAATGGGGTCCACGGGTATAATGGGTGAGTAACGCCAAAACGGGTTTATCATGTGTTCAACAGGGGCACCACGGGTACCACGGGTGTATGTCGGCACCGGAGGGTTTTGAAGGGTACCTCGGGTGTGTGACTGGTACAAAAACGTATGATAGGTACGACGGGTGTGCCACGGGTAGTACGGGTTATCAATCCTTGATAGCCTGCACTACACTGGCACCACCACTTGGCATGCCATCGTCCAGCGGAACGGACGGGTTAGCACTAACATTCCATCTATGAGTCGCCGTTGATATCGGAGAGACATAGTTCAAAAGTTCAGTCATGCAAGAGGTTGATTTTATATATATAGCGCCCGATAACTTATATTTGACAAATTAATGTAAACATGAGTTCGGTAGATTTCCGTATATAATTCAATGGCATATATTGAAACGAGATATATAATTCACAATCATTACCTGCATCATTAACATTAAATTTTCGATAGTTTTAATTTGAAATGGAAGCAATTTAAGTCATGTCTGTAGAATGCAAGTGCAACTTACCTTAAAACAATCAAACTGTAGAAAAACGTCCAAAATGTAAGGCTGAGACTGATTCCCAATGATCAAATATGTATACCTATGTTACTTTTGATATATAAAATACTTTTTAACTTGTTCTTCAGCACAGCACGTTTATTTAGATTGTATTCATTTAGCTCGAAACGTTTGGCTGAACGAATTTCCATGAGTCCCGCGCCCGGTAGAGCTACTGGGCATAAATTTGGACAGTCAGCTCCGGCCCAGAATCGGGCCTGTGGTTGCAGTGAATTTATGTATTACTATATATTACTATATATTACTGACACCGCAATGGATTTAATTTAAATCGAATAGCATTGTATCTGCATGCTTTTTTTCCACGAATGAATTCGGCCTTGATCGGAATATTGCATGTTTTTAACAAAATATCAACAAGTCATTGTTGTTTTCGTCGTGTCAAGCTCAAAATATATATATATATAGCTGCTGTTTTTAGCCGCTTATCATTGAGTCATGCGACTAATATCTAATGATAATCTCTATCAATAACTTGCATCATGGGAAAATGATCAAATTCGTTAACAGTAGACAGTACGGTCACACGCAACAACCAATAATACCCAGCACTCGTACCAATAATACCCAATAAAATGATACAAAGCTAAGAACATAAGAACATACAGAAGCACAGCATCTGAGTACTCTCAGAGCCAATAGAGTGGACGGTCAGTTCGAGATTATGACGGCATGGCGGCGAGTTGACAGCAGGCCTATAACCTGCAAGGCGCCGTAGTTGGCGATGAACGAGCGGGCGTACCACGAAAAGACGAGCGAGAAGAGGCGAGCTGAGAATAAGCGAGCATGACTTACGTGGCAGCTTGGGCGGCTTGTAGCGGGTGCAGTTGAGCCAGTCATACTCTGGCTCCCCCTGTGACCTGGCTCGGCCGGTCCGCCTGCCGGCCAGGATGCCCTCGATGCTGAGTCGTGACTCCGGCTGCAGCGGCTGGTGTTAGCCTCTGTGCCGGCCGGCGGCTGCTGCAAGTCCTCCGGCGGGGATGTCGGCGGGGCGGCGGCGCTCCAGCTGACCTGACTCGGTCCAGGTGACCGGGGTTGGCAGCGACAGCCAGGGCGCGGCACCCAGCAGCGGCCCGCCGTACAGCGTCTGACACAGCTCGTGGTAGCGCAGCACCTCCATGTAGGAGAGCTGCGGCGGCCGCTCGGAGGACGGACACGGGCTCTGCATGTTGCCGGCGCGGACGGCGGACTCGGTGTGTCTGTCCTCCGCCGCTGCCGCCGCCGTTGTCGTCCGGCCGGCCGGCCGGCCCGCCAGACCGCTCTAATGAGGCGTGCTCCGCCGCCGCCGCCGACGCACAAACGCGCTGCGACAGCACCCCTAATTGGCTAAACAAATAATGTTTCACCAGTGCTCATGCGCCGGCCGCCGCCGACCGCCAAACCTTCCACGCGCTTTGTCCCGCCGGCCGCCGAAACGGCCCGAACGGGTGTCAGCCGCGCGCCTAATGCGGCTTTTTCTGTTTTCTCGTGCCGACAAGCGGCTCAGCAGTGGAGGAACAAAACTGTGCGCCGCCGAGCCTGCGACGAATTTGTTTGTTCGCGCCGATAATGTTTCATAAAGCACGGCACATGGCTGTATCCCGTGTCAATTAGCGGCGAAATGAGCAGCAGGCAGCCGGAGTGTGGCGGCGTACGGAGAGGATGGCCGCGTCGTGGTTAATCAGGGGCCTCAGGTGGGCGGCCCAGCGGCACAGCGGAGGCCGCTGACAAGCCGAGGGACAGAGTGACACGTGCCCGCGGGCGGCCCTGATTACCGCCCGGCTAATGTGTCGCTCGATTTGCTCCCAGGAACGATGAGTACCTGGTAAGCCGGCCGGTAAAAAGCGGTGCGGGAGGATGCCGGCGTGGAGAGCTCCGACGGACGGCTGCCATCGAAGACTGCGGCACTTATATAATTTTGGTTTATGCAATGTGCCTAATCCCTTTTGGGTATGTCTGGCTTTTAGAAGCAAGCAGAGCTCATTTCAGTTTTGCTCTTAACAGTTGAACGCTCCTACAAATCATTTATTAGTGTTTATACAGGGTGGGCCAGAAATAATTACATTGCTATTTTCGCCTCGTGCACTTAAACGGCTCGTGCTGCATTCATATTTTTTTGCACACGGATAACACATAATGTGGCAAGACAGATGCCACAAAACTCGTTTAAAGTAAATGTGGACCAACAAGGAGAAAGCATTTTGTGTTGAGACCTACATTTTGACTAAATATCTTAAGACCACCTGACGACAATACCAAAAAAAAAGTTTAACCATCGAAAACTCCAACTAGCTCCTGGATGCAAGCTGATTCATCAATGGGTCAGCAAGTTTCGCAACTTTGGTCGTAAAAAGAAAACACCAGGACGAGTAGAACGCACCAGGCAGGAAGCCAACGTTCCAACGGGTGTGCTTGTCAAAGAGCAAAAAAGGTACACCGCAATCGATCCAGTCGATGAATCTGAGAGGACGACTTGCGAGAATCATGAGGGTAATATGGACTACTCGTATTCAATTCAGTCCGGTCATAAGCTACGCATGTGACTTGGAGTGTCGGGTGACTATGGTGAATGTTGCCAAAACCCGGAGGTCTTGGGGAAAAAAAAAAAGGCTGTGGTTCAGTGATGAGGCACAACTTGTGGCTAAGGGTACGTCACCCACAACGCCATATCCTGGGGCAAGAGCGCAGATGAGGTTTAGTCGACTATTCACTCCAGGTCAAGTATGTGTGGCAGCGAAAAGGCGGGGGAATCATCGGCTTTTTTTAGATGAGGCGGAGTGGCGGCCACCAAACTCGACGCGCTACGTCAACACAGCGCTGAACCCGTTCTGGAGGGAGCTTCAGGGGAGGCCCGATGACTGCAACCACGAGTGGCTTCAACAAGTATAAGATGTATAAGTCGACAGGGCCATCGCCCACCTGAAGGACGTCAGGCTGCCGTTGGTAAAGGAGCGCCGCGTTGCCCATCTGGAGCACCTTCTGTAAAGAGCCTGAAGAGGCTGGCAGATTCAACTTTACTGACTTGACTGGTGTTGATGAGTTTTGCCATTCATGTATGAGCATAATTATAGCTCATTATTGACTGTGCGTATGGAAATAAACATTTTATAAAACAAATCATGAATGTACTTATTTCTGGCCCACCCTGTACAACACTTACCTATTACCTAATGTCCCCAATATTCGGTTTTAAGCTCGACAACTATATTTGATAACCTGAATAAAATTTTAATTTACAGCCGATATTTCACATTTCATTAACATTAACACAGTAAAATAATTTTAACTGGCAAATGAGAGTCTGAGACAGTGGGTTATGACATAGAAGAGGGTTTACTTCCGACTAAGCTCCACATCTTTACCGCGTCCTGCTCGCAATATAAACAGCAATAAGACCGTACTTTGGTACTTACTGACGGTGCTGGAATCAGTTTCTGAAAAGAAGTAGAAAGTTATAACTCAAACAGCTCAAACCCATAATCAGCCGCATGCCATCAGAGGAAAGTCAGCTTTCATAATTGATAGCTACATGTTTGGAGAAACATACTGATACAAATGGTGAGCCCTTATGCAGTGAGGGTTCTAAAAATGCAAGCTTTCTCGTGTAAGGAACTTCTGGAGCCACTGTATCTCAGTAAAGGGAAATATTCACATTTTCTTACAAAAACGGAGTTTTTACTTGAAATCTTGGGCGACGGGATGACCACCCCCAAGAGGCATTTTCGGATTTTACATTACACCTATAGGCGTTGCAGGAAAAGAAAATCGACTTCATAGTGCCTCCGTCCCCCCCGCTTTCGTAAGGTGGCGACGCCCTTGTGTGCAAAATACAAATTATGTTTTTCATAAGCATGTGCCAAAATCCAATGTTAACATTTGGCCATTTTGTCTTAACATCATTTTAAACACGCAGTTGAACGTTTCTGGTCACAACGGGTAATTATCCTCAGGAAGGATCAATATTGACCTCAGCCAGAACATGACTGAAATCGTTTCAAAATATTTTTAACGCGCCATCGAACGGGAATTTCGGTTTTTGCTTATGTATCATAGGAGGTGAGTTCGAGGGGGAGTCAAAACGCCCCCCCCCCTCCCCGGCACGGCAAAGGTGGAGCCGAGCACAGGCACAGTGCGGTTTAATCATTTCAAACTTTTGACTTTTTGACTGACTGACCCAAACTTCAAGGGCCAATTATTTGGCAAAAGTGGCTATAGCAATCAATTGTGTCGATTTGTCAGTGGTTGACGACTCCGACTAGCCAGTTCGGAGTTAAACAGGTGCAGCCAGTTGGCCAGGCAGTCGAGCATCTGGAAGCCCCGTTTGGTGGTCTTGCGCCTAGGACGTGGATAAAACTGTTACCGAAAGCCATCGAAAGGCTTCCACAGTCTTCAATTTACTTGCTTAAGCACAATCCAGTCTGGCTTGCCCACTTGATAACGAGCTGTTTCGCCTTGAGTGCGAACGGCTCCTAGGATGAATTGCTCAATATAATACAGAAAAAAGTACCTAAGTGTTAAATGATAGTAAATATATACAATATTTTAAATTAATTCGCGTTCCATCAAATGCATAAAAACAATGGGTTAAGTAACCTGCAACTAGTCCATTCTCGATCACCCGGTATCCACGTGTCAAATTGATACAAAGTAGGGCAATGCACATATTAGCGCAATCGGTTGATAAATACGCGAGTTATTTGCGATACAAACGATGGGTGGACTGCACTGGCAAGGGACGAGGGCTACACTGAGTAGCGGAGTAACGAACTTAAGTAACTTTCGTTACATTTGTCGCAAAGTAACGGAACAGCGAGTAACATAACTACTTTTATGAGTAACAGAGTAACGAGTAACAAAACTACTTTTACGAGTAACGAAGCAACGAGTAACGAAACTACTTGTATTGTTGTACAAACGGAGTACGAGTAAAGAATAATTTTTTTGTATGATGGCCTACACATTGCAAGTACAACCCATATGTTGTAATATGACTTTAAGATTGAGGTTCACATGCTATCCAAAGGGTTTCTGTAACAAGACGAGAGGCGACACGTTGCCAGGTCTCAGTTCCAGTACTGCGGCGGTAGTGACAGAGACACAGAATGCAGTACCTGGCCGCTCCATGTTTGTGGCTACTGCCGGTGAGAAGAGCGGGGCGGCAGCGTCGCGTGGGCGCAGCATGGGGCCGCTCCGTCCAGCGACCCTCCGAAACCCCATCTGGAGCTGCCACTTCTGCTGTAAAAAGACGCTAGGCGGCGGCTGGCGGCGGCCCATTATTTCCGCCAGGGCACGCCGCGTAACAAGCCGTGCCGATAATGGCCATGTCACACACCAGTAGCCGCCAAAGGGTTTCGGGATGGCGCTCGGCAGAACGGAGAACGGGAAACCTGAGAGGGAAGGACGGGCAGTAATCAGCGAATGGGCTTATCACTGACCGGAGGGAACTTTCTATCTGCACCCAGCTACCGCCCGCCGATACAGACAAACACTACGTACACAAACCCACTATGGTAACAGCAGCTGATCTGCACTAATAACACTTTCAGTCAACAAGTAGTACAAACACTTACAGTCAATAATACTGTCAAAAAAGATGGTACTTGGTGACAGAACACTGCTACAATAAATACATTGTGAGTATGCCAGATACCAACCAAACGAAGTCACTGGCAGTTCCAGCCTCCAATAGGGGGAGGGGGCTAATTCCTATGGGGGCCTCCAGGGGGGCCCTAATTCCTATGGTGGGTAGGGTCGGGTCGTGAACAAAACACATTTAATCTAGTGTATGTTGTAAATGTAAAACTTACCTATACTCAAAATACGGTTTATCGCCGTGTTAAGTGCACGTTATCGTCACAAATACGACACATGGCGGCTACTTCGCACCATTTCTTCCTAATAGTCCTTAACTTGTGTACTATCAACTGCAAAAACTTGCTTTATTTGAGAAATAATGCAGGGAAATTCTCGGTATGATCAATATATGTTATCACAAATATAATCGATATTCTGTACATCAGCAATTCAACATATTTAGTAAAACAATATCATCGGAATATTACTTGATCTCGTTGTATTTATTTAAAATAATTAAAAATTATGTTTATTGATATTTCGGGCGAAGTCCTTTTTCAAAATTCATATATGAATTACAATGTATAATACAAATAAGAGAATATATATATGCTACATTCGTCGCTGCCGATTCAATTTCGCCACAGTCAAAATATATCTCGGTGACCGGTATATTTTATGTAAAACATTGTATATTCATATATGTAATTGAAAGGTACTGCGGCCGAATATGTCAATAACACTAATTTTTAAGAAGTTCTTTTTTTTATAAATAGAACGAGGAAAAGGTCAAGATTCCGATGATTTGTAAACGCTTAACATGTTCCTCGCAGCAGCTTTGAATAATATATTTAGTAAAACATTGGTTACTGTAACGCCACCGCGCAAAAGCTACGTTGGTTGTGAATCGCTCCAGATCAAAATAGCGTCAGACGCGCCACTTTCCCTACTCCCTACTGCAGGGACGTATCCAAGGGGGCAGGGGCACGGGGAACATGCCCCCCTCCCTGAGCAAATAAATGTACACCAGATAAAATTAGATTCTCTGAACGACCCGATGTTACGGTCAACAACATATGGCTAAAGAACAAAAATTGATTGTACTATTGGTCCCAAAATAAGCGTCCCGCTGGGTTGGCCGGCACAGCAGTTGAAGGGAATATACCGCCTTAGAAAAAGTATGTGGAATGATTGAAATGAGTGCCCAAATGAGTGGCACTCATCTCCATCATTCCACATACTTTTCCGAAGGCGGTTATTCCCTTTAGCTGCTGTGCCGGCCAACCCAGCGGGACGCTTATTTTTTAACCAATAGTACCACCGATGTGGGCCCCCTGATACAAATGCTGGCTACGTATGTAGTATGTACCTGCCCTACTGCTACCAAATTACTACCAAATACAGGAAACACGAACGAGGGGAAAAAACTCAAGAATGTATTTTTCGCAGTCGCTAGTCAGTAACCATTTTCTTCACCAGTTTCAGCGTGTTTTTTTGGGGGAGGAGGGGGACAGTATTTATTTTGCCGCCCCTGCGAGCGTGGAATGGGGGAGCCTTTGCCCCTGCCGCTACCACTGGATCCACCAGTGACAACTGACAACATATGGCTGAGGAGCAAAACTTGATTCTTCCACTGACGTGCCCCCTGATAAAAAATCCTGGCTACGTGCCTGCCTATCTGCTACCAAACTGCTAGTGCTAGCAAATGCAGGAAACACGAACAAGCCAGCACATTACCATGTATTTTTCCGTGAGAAGTTATTTTTCGCAGTCAGTGCCTATTTTTCAGCACCAGTTTCCGCAGATTCGGGTGGGGCTAATTTCGAATGCCACCCTTGTTGAGCGTGGAATGGGACGTCCAGACGTAGTGGAAGGTCGTCCAGTACGTTATGGATAACACTGACGAGTCGGAGACCCTGATTGTGGTCTCCTTCGACCACTCTCACACTTTCGGCGTCAACGGCTTCCCGGAGCGCAGCCTAGACATGTTCGGCCCGTCCTCTTTCCTGGCCGGTGGCATGCAGATTGCAGAAGAGTAGCCTTCCGCCCAAGCTGCCCCACCCCATCCTGCAGTACGCCAACGGTCCGGAAGGCACCGATGATTGGTCCGAGTTCGAGGCCAAGCGTGCCCGTCTCCCCGACATAAATAAGACGGCTGCGTGGCGCAACCTGCACTACAAGCAGATTGCCGGCATCCACCAGCCCAAGGAGACCCACGACGCGCGGCGAGGATGTCGAGATCTTGTCATCCACATCCACCACGTCATCAACTACGCCCTCTGTCGGGGATACTTTACCACTCTCTGAAAGAAGTAGACATTTGACAACATAGGCCACCGCCGCCTGCTTTATCCTAACATATTAGTTGTAGACTGTTGAATGAACGAAAGCACGCATTTTCCATGAGTTTAGTATTTTTAACATATTTGTCGGCGCTAAACATTTACCTCGAGACCACACCACCGTCTTGTTGGGAATAGTGATCAAAAAATTATGATGTCCCTGCTGACCGCCTTACTGAAGCCAGCTCGCCTTCGCAGTAGCAACGTCACGATCTGCAGCGTTGTGACATTCTGCGAGCCCGAGTAAGTGGTACCACCAAGCAGAAGGAACTGTCGAGAAAACGTTTAATTTACTGCAACTGGTGCGCTTTAAATCAGTCACTTCATCATGACCAGTTTATCATCAACTCTGGCAAAATAATTTGCTTGTTTTCTTTCTCTTACAATCTTGCATATCTTCAGTTCAATTAAGCGTAAATTTGAACTTGTACATCAATATATAACACCCCATGCTGGGAACGGAAGCCATGAGTCATCGTTTCGTGTTCCAGTTTATAAACTATACGGGACCGAGCATTAAAGTAAAATGAGCAGAGTAGCAAAAACTAGCATTGGTGCTCCAGCTATAAAGCAGTAGCGTGTTTTTTGTACTGGTGCTCGGTCACCGTTCTCCAGCAGCCGGTAGCGGTAGGCTGGCTGACGTCTGCATTAGTGACGGCAGACCGGCACACAGCTCTATCGGAGCGGCACACGGCGTCCCGGCTCCTCTCAGGCCGGCCGACTGCGGCAAAAAGTGGGCGGCGCCGCGCATTGGAGCCGGTGTCGCGTTTCGCGCCGCTGATTGGAGTATTGGATTACGGCGGCGACGCCGATTGGGCGCCAGTGGCCGGCCGGGGTGTCGGCTCGGCGTGAAGGCTCACAGCACGGAGGAGGGGCACGACAGCCGGCCGGCGCGGCGGCAGCCCGGTCCGTCGCCGCACCGTACCGCCCGCCCGCCACACACCACCACGCGAACGGCAGAATCACCAGAGGCAGAATCGGCTGTCACGTGAGGCATGCTCACATGCATCACAAACGATTGCGATGAAGGAATGCTTGTATTAACCTCAGAAGCTCGAACACACATTGCGCCTCGTGAACGTTGTAAGAGCGACGGTGAAACTTAACCGCGTGAGGATGATCGGCAACAACCCAACAGCACGCAGCTTCGGTAGAGGCGATTGAATAAAATGCAACTTCTTCAAAACACTAGGAACTAGAAAATCTTAAGCATTCAAAATCCATATTCAATCAGAGCGTGAAACAGTTTCATTCAGCTATCAAAACCAGATAATAACATCAGAAAATGGGGAAGTTCCCGAATAAGCATACACCTTCTACTGCCGTCATTTATTATGTCTCTTCTTTCTTTTAAAGGTTGCAGACAAAGAGCCGAGCCTGACCAGAAGCCGTTTGCACAAGACGCAGCCGCAGCCGTCTGGCCCAGCGAGTGGCCGGTGGAGTGATTGATACACGTCAGCCGCACGGGGCCGGTCGGCGGTGCGTCACTCCGCGGCCATGTTTCTTCTGAGGCGGACAGCCGGTCGGCAGTATGCGATGGCGCCACCTCTCCGGTCAGTGTGGCAGGATGTAGGTGTCTGGCGAGCCGTCATCCACCTGGGACTGAGCCGGCTGTCCGGCAGCGGTGGTAGCTGCATTGCGGTGGTTCCAGCTGCCCGCTGTGGTCGCCGCCGCTGGCTGCTGCTGCTGCTGCTCCCCATTGCCAGCCGACATGGTGTCCAACTGTGGAACCGAGACAAACGGTAAAGATGGAAAATAAACAGCCTTTTCAAATCGTATTGATCAAAGCTTTTTTGTATTACCTTTGTCCTACCAATTTTTTAAAATTATTTGTTTGAGACTTATTAACTTGAAGTAACATAATTTGACCTTAATGTGAGCACTACATAGAATAATAGTACATTACATGTTTTTATCAAAGGAGCTGAAGCATTCTACAGGTTGTTAAAAGGGCCAGCAGGTCACCTCTAAAAAGCCCGAGGAGTTGACAGCCGGGAGCAGGCACGCCTATAGCTCACCAGCTTCATGACTTCGTCGGCCTCCTCGGCTGGGAAGTCGACCACTCCGGTGCCCGTCTGGACCTGGTAGCGCAGTCTCCGGATGTAGCGCGTCACAGGACTGAAGTCGAAGTTCAGTCGTACACCCAGCTCTGCCAGTGGGAGGCGAGTAAGGGAACGAAAGCAGCTGGAAAATGACTAGCTGGTAAAATAACCCAGCCAAGAGACCATTGATCACTAGGGCCCTTGTCACCAGTAGAAACACTGAAATCGCCGGAATTTAACATCTGCGCACCGCCAGGGAGGGGGATTTCCGCCCCTCAGGTTTTTCAGGAGTAGCGGAAAAACGACGTCGCACAGCGCTGCCAAATTTCGCACAGCTGTTTGGGCATCAATTACCCACATAGTCTAAGAAAAACTCTGGTCATCTCAGGTCAGGTCACCAGGCCAGGTCGCGTGACCCCCATCACAAACACGTTTGCAGTCATTCCACAGCCAGAGTTTTTGGCTGATCGGTTTCAAACCTTCAGGATTTCATAAGGTCATAGTTACCACTTTTACCTACAATGGGGTTGGGACCTATTTGTTAGGTACCAATATTTTGGGCGCATAATAACGAGAATAATTTGTTATAATAAATATTTACAAACAAACAAAATATATAAGAAATGAACTAAGAAATGACTAAAAACAAAACAAGTATTATCAAGGTTCGTGTAGCAGCGACGTCACACATGAGTTCGAAAACGAGACATTTTGTTGCGCGGCAGTGACAAAAGTAGTCTAAGAGGTAAATACAATGAAGAGTTGTATGGTGTAGGAAACTGAATCAGAGCGATATGAGGGACGATTCATTTCGAAGTGTTTATGTCTTCTGCAGTTAATGTTTTAGAGTCGTATTCTATTTGTTTTCCATTAGGGTAGGGTCGACAAATGTTAAGTCCTCAGCGTAGTAGTTCGGAGCCTGAGTCGTTTGAATAAGTAAACGCACGAGCTTGCACTAAGATCTGGCAGTTTTTTTTCTCTTTAAACAACGAGGCACAAAGATATTCATTTCAAGATTCTTATAGATAAGGGTTGCGGATTAAGTCACGTTGACCAAATGAGCCCGAAGCCGGGATCTTAAACGAAAGAAGAACACTAAGGCAGGTAAGCACACTATTGCACACTTCTGTCCAGTCATAGATATAAAGACTAGATAGGACAGCCAATGGAGTGGTCCGCTCGCTAGTACGTAAAGCCGGCAGCCATGTTGGAGCAGTCCACAATGTAGACTCACCTAAGCGCGCTATGGCGCTGCGGGCAGGACAGACGAGCAGGTGTGGGGTGATTGATGATGGAAAAGTGATTCTTCTGCCGATTTCGAAAGGATGAGAAGATATCGGTGATGTAGAACCTACAGGCAGTAATTGACGTATTGTTATATAACTAGTGCAAGCGAAGTTACATGAAATGCAAGGCGCGTTTTTGGGGGCCGTCCTCAGGCGGCCAGAGTGCCCCCTCATACGGCAGAATGCCCTCTAAGGCGGCTAGAGGTCTCTCAGGTCAACAGAGTGTCCCCTCGGCCGGCCAGAGTGCCCCCTCAGGCGGCCAGGATGCCCCCTCAGGCGTCCAGGGAACCCCCTCAGTGGCCAGGGTACCCCTCGGGAGGCCAGAGTGCCACTCGGGTGGCAAGAGTGCCCCC